>DF358736.1:62008-88271 GCA_000787875.1 Solanum virginianum
TTTTTTGAATATGGCAAGAGGCATTAAATTTATACCGGCTCCCAAGTCACATAGTGCTCCAGCAAATCTAAGTTCCTCAACTATGTATGGAATGGTAAATGCTCTCGGATCTTCAGGCTTCTCCATCAAAGACTGTGGTGATGGCACTAGAATGTTAAAAATTTTGGGAAAGGCCTTGGCTAACTTTGTGCTTCTTCTTGACCAGATTTTTCATCCATTTCGCGTATCCTGCCATCATATCAAGAGCTTCAGCTAAAGGAAAGTCCACTAATAATTTCTTAAGCACCGCCAAGAATTTTTCAAAATTACCTTCCTTTTTTCTCTTCCCAAGCCTTTGGGGAAAAGGTGGTGGGGGCCTTGGAAAGCTTTTATATTTCTTTGGCTACTCGTTTGTGCTGGGCATCTCAATCTCCTCATTTACCTCTTTTTGCGGCTTTCATCCCCAACTATTAGAGTAGGAGGATCAATAGTGCTTTTGCTATTCCAAGTTATGACTACGATGCAATGCCCTTTATTTTTAGGATTTTGAACTATATTGCTTGGTAAGGTACCCTTTTGGCATTGGTTCAAATGTGAAGAAACTTGCTCAAATTGTTGTTCTACTTGCTTAATCGCCACCAAGTGAGACTATTTTTTTGTTAATACCTGAAATATCCGCTTTCATTCCCTTTAAAGTCTCATCTTAGTGGTCGGCTCTCTTTAACAACTTGTCAAACATCTCTTCGATCCTAGAGTTACTTGACCCAACAACATTGTTATGAGGTGGCACATAATGACCATTTCGGTAAATATCTTTTCTACCCCATTCGGCAACTGGCATCCTCTTTCTTTTATAGTACCCGCCTTAGTTATCTCTATAAGGACCATCAGGGTTGTAATTCCAACCTTGATTCCTAGAACTTTGCCTCCAATAGTCCAAAGTAGACACTTGAGGGTTTATTTCGGAAACCCGCCGCTTGATTACTCACAAAACAAGCATCTTCATCAAAGAATGGATTTTCAAAGATGGGAGACTTAGGAGATTGGTGAGTGACCGCTTTGACACTTGCTTGGTTTTGCTTCAAAACCAAGTCCATGCTTGTGCGAAGTTGAGCAAGTTGCTCTAGAATCTCTTCATTGACCTTTGGTTGCTCATTGTTGGTGTTAATTGCATAAGAAGTCTTCATCGCACCCCACTCTTGTTGACCATGCTCTATTTGTTTTAACTACTTGCTCCATCCTTGCGGCTATCAATGCAAAAGTTTGTTCAAGAAACATGCCTCCCATGATTGTGTTGGCGCAAGCTTGACTATTCTCATCAAGTGTCCGATAGAATATCTCAAACAAGGCATCATCAACAATCTTGTGATCGAGGACCATCCTCAAACATTTGGTAAATCTCTCCCATGTTATTCTAATAGAGTCACCCGTCAATTGCTCAAAGTTGTTTATTTGATCCTTGAGCTCCATCTTCTTAGATCTTGGGAAATATCTTTCAAGAAGCACTCTCCGAAGCTCTGCCCAACTTGTTGTGGTACTTGGAGAAAGATCAGACAATCACACAGCTGCATTCCCAATCAGTGAAAATGGGAACACTCGTAAACCAACTGTGTCAAGAGAAAGATTTTGTGTCCCCATGACACTCTTGCAAACAAACACCACATTATGTAGATGACGGTTAGGATTTTCTGAAGGTAGCCCTGTGAATAATCCATGGTATTGGAGCATTTAAAGTAATCCACTCAAGAACAAGAACTTACAATCTGCCGATAATGGAGGCAACACTATAGCACTAGTAACGTCTATAGCCATAGGGGTTCAAATGATATTGGTTCCATCAATAAGAATTTTCGTTCAAGTCCCTAATCTGTGGCCTGTTATCCGTCGGTGGTGGATGCTCTTCTCTTCCTTTATCCTCATTCATATTTATATCCTCCTCAACCACAATATCCTCACTCACATGAGCAATTCTTCTAAAGAGTCCGTGAATCTCCAAATTAATCAGAGCTAAGGGATTGTCTTGGCTCCTTGTGTTGGGCATACAACCTAGAAAACCCTGCAATTAAAATCAAATAGCAAAAACAAAAAAGAAGTAAAATACAAGAGAGTTTACAAATAAACACTAGAACTAATTAATAGTGAAATCACGTCAAAACCTAGTTGTATTCCCTAGAAACGGTGCCATAATTTTTGACTTAATGTTCACACTCCAATAAGAAAGCAGTCGTTGTCAGCAATTAACCTAACCCAAAAGATAGGATCGAATCCACAGGGAGTACAAGGTTTGACTAAGAGAATTTACTATCATTCATTTCTAGCATTACAACTAAAATCTCAAAAGAGGGGGGGGTTTGGGATTCACGATAAAGAAGAATAAACAATATACTAAAATGTGGCAAAACACTCAATTTTAGGGACAATTTGGGAATTATGTTCCCCATGGTTAGTTGACTCGATTAACCTAGATAACATAACTATAATTAGAGATTCGCATGCAGGATGGTAACTTAGGTTCTTCCAGCCCTCTTATGAAGGTGGAGAACGAATTTCACCATGCGCTTGGTCAGCAACCATGGTATGCCAACTAACCATTATCTATTGTCCCAGTTAACCTCCCCTTGGTCAGGTTTGGTTGATTAGATGAGAACATATCAATCGAATCTTGTCATCTATTTCTCTTTTCCTATTCATCACTAGCTTGGTTAGGATCATGATAGTAGGCGGAGTTTGGTGTTGGCCACCGCCAAACAACAATCATAACAATAGAAATAGATAATACATGCAAAACCCCAATCATAGAAATCCACTAACCTAGGTCATCTCAAGTTAAATACCCATGGTTCCCACAAACCCAAGTTGTGGGTGCTTAACTACTCATGGCTAAGGTGAAACCAATAAAAATGCAAATATAAGACATGATTGAGAATTTTACCCAAATCAATGAAGGCTGAAGACACCACTAATTGCAAACCAAAAGCTTGATAGATTGATAATAAGCACAAATCAAGATTTGCAATCCCAAAATTAGGTTTTCCAAGAGAAAATTATAAGTGAACCTAAAACCCTAAAAGTTGCCTTTAGAGTATCTTCAAAGATGATGTTTTCTCCTCAAATTTCAAATCTCTCTAATAAAACCCTAACTTAAACTATTTATAGTGTTTACAAAATAACCCTAAAAATTATACAGATAAGGCAGCTGGCAGCTGGTACACCTCGCTGGTATGAAGTGTAGGGTGACCTACGAGTCATAATCAGGGTCTCGTATCAAGTTCGTGGCATCTTGGACTCAATTGGTACAACCCACTAGTATGAGTCGTAGCTTGACCTATAACACGTATGCTCCTCTCATAGTCTAGGCCTTCAATTGTTGATCCAAAGTTTGGGCTCTCTGATTCCTGCTATGAGTACACTTATATGAGTCATAGTGAGACATATGACTTATAGGGTGGACCTCCACTTAGCATATTTCTGATTTTTTTTGTCTCTATTTTTTGCTAGATAGCACCCTACGACTCATAGCTTGGGCTATGACTCGTAGGTGAACTCGAATATCCTATGCTTCACCAAAATCTGTAATTTTTCTCCAACACCATGCCAACTTAACTTTTCTGGAAGAACAACACAAAAACATATAAAAACCATAAAATGTCACATTAAGAACTCACAAAATCCCTTGTTTTAGGCATCAAATGTGCTATATTTCAACAGCACATCAGGTACAAACCCCTCGATATAGTTATCAAGGTTCAAATCCCTCGACAAAGTTACCCGACGCGCAACCCCTGAGTAGGGCATGGTCACATTCCAACACTATATGGAAGAAAACCATATACATACATTTATTTCATTATCATGTAGTCATTTAACTCACAAGACATGCATTGAACTATCAATTCCTCAAGATATCATAATCCAGATATTTTATCAAACACTTGGCGGGTATGTAGTGCTAGTGTAAAATTATGTAATTAAATTGTGAAATCGTGCTAGGAAATTCAATGTACAACCATCAATAGATACTTGGTAACATCCTCAAGCAATATACATCAAAACCTTTCATCAAATCTCACAATAGATCTTGGAATCATAGCTCAAAACATGCTAAAACAACCCTAATTTCATGAAACCCCAAAATAATGTGAAGTGAAATTCATAATAGATAAGACCTATGAGTAAATCAACTTTAAATCATGCAATTTTAGGTAAAAAAGAGCTTGGGTATCATGGGTGAAGGGAAACCATGAAACAAACCCACATACCTTGACTTTCCTGAATCCTTGAAGAAGATTGGAGATGGAGAGTTGAAGCTTAAATGAGAACCTTAAGACCCCAATGAGTTTTTGAGACTTAAAATTGGAGATGAAATATTGTCTAAGTGTTTGAGTGAGTATTTAGGGATATCTTGAATGATATGAAGGTGAAATAAGGCTAAGTACAAGCATTTTCATGCATGGAAACACTTAGACCAAAGACCCAAAAGCCTTGGACCAAACCTAAAAAACAGGGCAAAATTTATACTGAAGCGCGCCCTTGGCGCATCGCGCCAGCAGGGCAAAAACCTCACTAGAAATCGTATTTTTGGAAAAATGAAATTATGCTTGTTCCGCTCTAAATTCGTGGTTAGACCCATTCCCTGCCAAATTTGACCCACTGAACAAGAATATTAAGTTGAAATTTTGATCACTCATAGATTTTGAGATATATGGAAACTACGATTTTGGGTACTTCCGAGGCACATTTGCAGGCACTTTTTGGGATCGTTTCAATATCTCTCCCTTGGGAACATTCATCCCTAAATGTCAAAGAAATGTATATTAGAGATGGAGGCACATTTTCGGGTACTTTTTGGGGTCGTTTCAATATCTCTTCCTTGGGAACATTCATCTCTGAATGTCAAAGGAACATATATAAGAGACGTAAACATGAAAATTTCAGTCCACATAAGGATGCAATAATGCACTTAAACATCATTTCAAAAATTTCAACATAAGTGTAAAATCATCATGAACTTGCCAATTTAAACATGAATGTATGCAATGACATGAGAGATGAACTTAAGACTTGAAATCATATAAAGGACTTAGATCAATACCTTAGTCTTGATTGGAGTGGAAAAGATAAGGGTATCACCCAAGGATCCAATCAATGGGTAATGCGGGCATACTACCCCCTGAACTGGGCAATTGGTCAACATTCATCACAATAGATACTTTTCATAAAATCATTATATAAATACCTTCTTTCATCATTATAGAGTCACTCAAGTCATAGGTCATGCAATGGATCATCAATAGTTCAAGAATTCAAAATCGGACATTTTATCAAATACTTGGTGGGTGTACAATGCTAATGTAAGATCATGTAATTCAAGAGTGAAATCATGTGAGAAACTTTAATGTAAATCAACCCACCAATATTTGGTAAAACCCTCACGTGAAATACATTGAAAACACCCCATCAAATATCAAGAAATAACAATCATAATAATAATAGGTAAATCATCTCATGGTATAGACTTAAAAATGAGTAATCATGTATTTTCAATCAAACTTTCAGGAAATTCCAATATGGAATATGATTATAATCTCTAATGAATAATACCCATAAGCAACACAACTTTGAAATATGTAATTTTCTTAGAAATGGAAGATTACGCTTCATGAGTGAAAGGTACCCATGAATGAAACCCACATACCTTTTAAGTAATACAACTTGAAAACATGTTATTTTCATGAAAAGGGAGGGTTGTACTCCATAGGTTAATGGTACCCATGAATGAAACCCACATACCTTTGACCTTGAATTTCTTGAAATTGAGTTGAGAAAGACTTGAAGCTTGGAATGGGGTCTTGAAATCCACAATTATTTCTTGAGATTCCTTGAATGTATTGTGGTTTTGATAGAGGCTCTTGGGCAAATTTGAGAGTGTATTCTGATTGGGAGGAGTGAATTTGATCTTTAAGAATAGGGTTGAGGTCTTTAGGAAGTGTTAAGATAGCATAGGAATCCCCAAAATACTAATAGAATTAACTAGATTTACGGAATGCCATTAATGAAACAGAATTCGGCAAAAACCTGTATATACCCCTACACATATGAGTTTTACGAAAATGGGCATAACTTCTTCATCCAAACTCTAAATAAGGTTAAACGAAGTGCATTGGAAAGCTAATTCAAAGAGCTTTAATTTGATAGGTGTAGCCCACCTAGTTATTTGTGTCCTAAGAGAAATTCCCTTTTAATGTTGACCCACCTACCGGTACTTGTGTAAAATTTAACCGACAGAAATTCCTTTGAACTTGGCTTGATGTTGGGAACTAATGATGATCTTAAATGAAATAATTAAGATTGACTTAGATTTGAATGAGAGCTTGAAGCTTGAATGAGTTTCTTGAGATGTTCTTAAATGATATAAATAAGCTTGAAATAGATTTGAATGAGAGTTTGAAGCTTGAATGAGTTTCTTGAGATGTGGAAGTGAGTTTGGGACACTTGAATTGAGTGAAATATTTGTCTAAGTGTTTGAGAGAGTATTGGGGAATGTCTTGTATGATATGAAAGTTATATATCGCTAAGTGTAGGTATTTTCACATATGGAAAGACTTAGGCCTGAGATCCAAAAGCCTTTGAAATAAAAAACTACACAAAATAATGTATAGAGGTGCGTCCTTGGCGCGTCACGCCTTGGGCACAGAAACCTCTCTAGAAGTCAATTTTTGGGAAATTGAAATTGTTATTCGTTTGCTCTAAAATCGGGGTTAGGCCCATTCCCCACTCAATTTCGCACTCTAATAAAGAATATTTAGTTGGATTTTCAATATCACGTACATATTTTGACATATATAGAAATTACGATTCTACAATTTCTGAGGCACATTTTTAGTCACTTTTTGGGGTCATTTCAATATCTCTCCCTTGGAAACATTCATCCCCAAATTTCAAAAAAACATACATAAGAAGAGTAATCATGAAGAAATCAGCAACAACAAGAATGCAACAATACACTTAAACACCATTTTCAAAAATCTCAACATAAGTGTTAAAATCACCATAAACTTGTCAATTTAAACACGAATGTATGCAATCACATGAGGGCTGAACATAAGACTTGGAATCATAATAGGGACTTGATGTGTTATTGTAAGCTATAATAGAATGAAAGTGATAAGGATATTGCTTCTCCATTCCCGCTCCGGCTCCCCGAGAGACACTTTCGACTTGACGATTCTCCAAAAAGAGCCTTGACAAACTCTACATCCTTATTAATCAACCTTTTCACCTTTCCATCCAATAACCACACCGGGACCTTCTACGAAGCCAACTTATCCTCCACAACACCCACAACCTCAAAGAGTTCTATAGCGCTAGAGTCACATAAACATCTCCTCAACCTAGAAGCATGAAGAACCGAATGAACCATATCTATATCCAAAGGCAATTCCCATTCGTATGACACCTCATCAACCTTCCTCAACACTCAATGAGAACCATAAACTCAATTCCCTCCTTACCAAAATAAACCACACCCTTCATGAGTGAAAGCTTCAAATAAACCCAATCACTACCCTTATATTTAATATCCCTATTCCCCACTCCGGCATAGGACCTTTGATGACTTTGGGCTATCTTCAACCTTTCTATAATCAACCTTGCCTTCTCTATAGGACCCACAATGAGATCTGGACCCAACAAAGCCATCTCACTTACCTCAACCACCTAATCGGGGACCTACAATGTCTACTATGCTGAGCCTCAAAAGGAACCATACTAATGCTAGAATGATAGCTATTATGAGTCTCATCAACAACCCTCTTCCTCAAGTCATACATACTAGCACATACAACCTACTTTGGTACCTAAGGGCACCATCTCCCCCTTTAGAGAAAACCTCCACCTTGCCATCTCTCACCAAGGACTTCAATTCTACCAAGGAGGGGTCAAGATCTTGCTTTGCCTATACCTCCTCAACCCATGAATATTTAGAACCATTAACCACCATTACACCACCATAGTTAACCTCTTCCAACCTAACCTTCCATCTAGCCAACCTGTGGACCTCCCTAGTAACCCCTTTGCCAACACCATCAACATGAACTAGGCTACCCATTGACACCTTACTCAAAGCATCGACCTCACATTAGCACTATCGGGGTGATATTAGAAACTTGTAGCATAATCCTTATGAAGCTATAACCACCTTTGTTGTCTCAAATTATGGTATTTTGGGGGGAACACATTTTGAAGACTCTCATGATCGATAACCACAGTAACATGCATCCTATGTAAAGAACGATGCTAAATTCTTAAAGCAAATACCGTAACAGCCATTTAAAAGTCATACATAGGATAATACTTCTCATGAATCTTAAGTTGTCTAAAAGCATAGGCTATCACATTACCATTTCGCATCAAAGAACAATCCAACCAATTCGTGTGGCATCACAATACACAACAACCCTTCCGGTAGTAACCTGCTAACCCTAAGAAATATCTTATGTCCGACGGAGCCAAAGGTCTAGGCTAATTTCTAACCAATTCCATCTTTCTGGAATCCACCTTAATACCATCCCCCAACACCACATGACCTAGAAAGGAATCCTCTTTCACCCACAATTCACATTTCTCATACTTAGCATATAACTTCTCCTCCCTCAAGATTTGCTATACTACCCTCCAAAAGATTCACAAGCTCTAAATGATTCTATATTTCATCACTAGATTACACCACAAACATGCCAAGGTAGGGTTTTAAGACCCTATCCATGAGACCTATAGACATAACCGGTGCATAAGTCAAACAAAAAGACACCACCCAATATTCAAAATGTTAGAAAGGACATTCACTAACTCATTTATCACTCGAAACAACTCAATAGAAATAACATAGGTTCAACATCCCTAACTCTGACAAGATGATAAATGCAACAGTTAGAGATCAATTATACCTTAAGACAAGAAACAAACTTACCCCTTCACAACCACCTTACAAGCCCCCACTCAAGGATGGGCTTATTAGGGATTGAAATCTAACTTTATGACCCCTACAATCAAAAGAGACATAATATCTATGCAACTAATCCATCCTAAGGATGGCATTAAAATCTACCACATCAAACCTAACAAGTCGCAAGGCAAGACCTAATACAATATGAACATGCAACAATACCTATGAACTTTCTAGCAATATTAGACTAAATAAAGAGGTAGACTCCAAACGCTCACAGAACTACTCAGGACACACTTGAAGTCCACCAACAACAAAAAAGAATAAAAAAAGAGATAGTGGCACCTGGGCCCATCAATGCATACACAGCAAAGCTAAAGGAAATTTCAACATACCGGTAGCAACATCGGGCGTCTCGTCCCTCCTTACCTCCCATGAATAGAATAATATTTAGTGTGCCATGGGTTACCACCTTGATGACCTTCACCTCTACCTTTGGGTTGAGCATGAGGACAACCACTAACTTTATACCCAAATCTGCCGCAACCAAAGCAAGAATTAGAACTCTTCAAACATGGGCCACCATGGCCTTTCCCACATTTTTGGCACCTAGGCTTCATTACCCCCTCATCACCTTCTTTACTCTTATAGCGTTTAGGAGGGCAATCTATCACTCTATGACACATGTCCCCATAACCATAACTAGTATTAGTACCCCTCAAGTATGGGCCATCATGGCCTCTACTACATCTTGGGAACCTAACATAAGGCACCACACCACCACCATCTTTGGGACTTTGGAACTTACTCCCAAAACGGGCCCTCTTGGCCTCATTACTCCTCCTCTTACAATTTTAATTCTTGGGGGTACTCACTTATTGATTGAGTTAGATTCTCACCACTTTGGCCAATAACCAAAGAGTATTGCAAACCTCCGTATTTGATATGTCGTTGTCTTGAGTAGCCAGAGACATATTCTAAAATGTAATGGTTAGGGATTAGTAATAATCCCTAGGGGAACTAATTTTACCGCACGACATAGATCATGACGAAGTGGATCATTTCCTAAAATGCCTTATAGACTCTCACTTATAGTCATGGTGCATTTCATAACCATGAATAAAACTCTAACCGATATAGTGTCTTGGGCGTCGAGGACCATTAACAACCTAATACTCTAATAACAAGTTTGTCATAACCCAAGCCTAGGGCCTAGACGTAACACGGCGAATGGGGAATAGGAGGGGACCCCAAACAAGCCTATTTACATATCATTACACATCCTTGGTTGCGAAAGCATTAAACAACATTGATAAGAGTGGAAATAAGGACAAAAGGGGCTAATTGAAATCCTTTCATAACATAAGAAATCATTATATCAAGAGAGTCAAGGCTCATAACATAATTGCATAACTTATGCAACAACATCTCTATTACATAGATAAGAGCGAGGGCCAAGACAAAAAAACTGGGCTCACCCTAAATGTCATAAGTATGCAATAAAAAGAGATAGTCTTAGTAGATATCATAAGATCAAAGTCATTATCCCCGAAATTAAGGACTCATTAACTAGCTCTGGGTAGATGTACTAGGCTCGAGGAGGAGGATGATCAATCGGTGCTCCGATCCCTACATGGTAATATCATTTAGGCATAGAGTAAGCGTTAGCACATTTGAATATACTAAGTATGTAGGATGCCATGCAATATTAGATAGGCATATGGTATGTAGGCATAGAGTATGCGTTAGTACATTTGTATGTACTAAGTATGTAGGATGCAATGCAACAAGAGATAGGCACATAGCAAAATGTAATATCGTAAGTAAGAGATATCATATTAGTAATATGACATGAATGAATGATACTTGAAGTAAAACATGCTTATATAAAACATATTACATGTGAAGAAGGTGACTATCATTAGATAACCAAGTCCTACTACCTCCTTGGTGAGGCAATTGAGGTATATACCCCCCAATGTGGTATCAGGGGCCTACCAGCCCCAACCTAGGCGAATGAGACTCGTTAATATGGTAGTACGAGCCTACAACCCCCTGAGCTAGGTGAGTGAGGTATATACCCCTCAACATGGTAGCACGGGCCTACCACCCCCGAGCTAGGCGAATGAGGTATATACCCCTCAATATGGTAGTTCAAGCCTACTACCCCCTGATCTAGGTGAGTAAGGTAGATACCCCTTAGCATAGTAGCATGGGCCTACCACCCCCCGAGCTAGACGAATGAGGTATATACCCCTCAATGTGGTAGTTTGGGCCTACTAACCCCAAAACTAGGTGAGTGAGGTATATACCCTCAACATGGTAGCATGGGCCTACAACTCCCCGAGCTTGGCGAATGAGGTATATACCCTTGAATGTGGTAGTTTGGGCCTACTGCCCCCTAAACTAGGCAATTGGTCAACTTTCATAACAATAGATACTTTTCATGAAATCATCATATAAATACCTTATTTTCATCATCATAGAATCACTCAAGTCCTAGGTCATGCAATGGATCATCAATAGTTCAAGAAATCAAAACCAGACATTTTATCAAACACTTGATTGGTGTGCAATGCTAGTTTAAGATCATACAATTCAAGGGTGAAATCATGTGAGAAAGTCTAATGTAAATCAACAAACCAATACTTGGTAAAACTCTCATGTGAAATACATTGAAAACCCCTATCAAATATCAAGAGATATCATAGTTCTATAGCGTAAAACATGCATAATTATAATAGGTAAATCATCTCATGGTGTAGACTTAAAAATGAGTAATCATGTATTTTCAATCAAACTTTCATGAAATTCCAATATGGTATATGATCATAATCTCTAATGAATAATACCCATAAGCAACACAACTTTGAAATATGTAATTTTCTTAGAAATGAAAGATTGGGCTTCATGGGTGAAAGGTACCCATGAATAAAACTCACATACTTTTGACCTTGTATTTCTTTAAATTGAGTTGAGAAATACTTGAAATCCACAACTATTTCTTGAGTTTCCTTGAATTTATATTGGGGTTTTGATAGAGGCTCTTGGGCAAATTTGAGAGTGTACTTTTGATTGAGAGGAATGAATTTGATCTTTCGGAATAGGGTTTAGGTATTTAGGAAGTGTTGAGATAGAATTTCAATCCCCAAAAGACCGATATAAATGACTAGATTTATGGAATGCCATTAATGAAATGAAATTTGGCAAAAACCTATATATACCCCTACACATATGAATTCTATGAAAATGGGTATAACTTCTTCTTCTGATCTCTAAATAAGGTGAAACCAAGTGCTTGAAAAGCTAATTCAAAGGAATTTAATTTGGTAAGTCATGGGCCACCCAATTCTATGTGTGCTAATAGATATGGCCCTTTAAAGTTGACCCACCTACCGCTACTTGTGAAAAACTTTAGCCAACGAAAATTCATTTAACATTGCATGATGTATGGGACCTATGATGGTCTTAAATGACATAAATAAGCTTGAATTAGATTTGACTGAGATCTTGAAGCTTGAATGAGTTTCTTGATATCTGAAAATGTGTTTTGGACACCTGAATTGGGTGAAATATTTGTCAAAGTGTTTGAGACAGTATTGGGGAATGTCTTGTATGATATGATAGTGAAATATGGCTAAGTAAAGGTATTTTCATGTATGGGATGACCTTGGCCCGATGTCTAAAAGCCTTGGACAAAAATTAAAAACTACACAAAAAATATATACAGAGGGGCGTCGCGCCTTGGGTGCGAAAACCTCTCTTGAAATCAATTTTTGGGAAATTGAAATTGTAATTCGTTTGCTCTAAAATCGGGGTTAGACCCATTCTCCATTCAATTTTGCCCCTTGATAAAGAATATGAAGTCAGATTTTTTATATCACGTATAGATATTGAGATGTATAGAAATCACGATTCTAGGCATTTTCAAGGCTCATTTTTGGGCACTTTTTGGGGTCATTACCAAGTCTAGGGCTTAGACATGACACGGTGAATGAGAACTCCGAATACAACCCTCTTGATCATAACATGCGCACGTCCTTGGTTGCGGAAGTAAAATAACATACACAAGATTTGAATGTAAAAATGAGATCCGGGCTAAAAGAAAAACATTCATAAACTTAGAAAACATTAGACTAGTCAATCCTAAAGCATGATTACATAATATCCAACAACACCTCTACATTTAGAATAGAGCAGGGTTCAAGACAATCAACGGGATCACCCTCATAATAGTAAGTATTCAACATAGAGAAAGAGTCTCAACATAGCATGAAATAAGTAGATATTGTCCTCAGAATTGAGGACTCACCAAAGCTTGCTTCAAAGGATCGAACTAGTCATATGGAGGAGGAGGATGATGAAATGGAGCTCCAATCCCTATATGGTGATATAATATAGAGATAAAGTATGTGTTAGTATATTTGAATGTACTAAGTATGTGGGATGCAACGCAATAAGGATATATGCCCATATAATCAAAATGCATGAGATATAGACAATATACATAATCTCAATATGTCATGTATGATCAATGCTTGAAGTAAACATACTTGTAAAACATTTAGCTTGCATGAGACATACATCACAAAATTAATTTGAGAGGAGACCTTAATTGACATAGACAAAGTAGCTACAATTTGGAATTCAAGGCGTGAACCCCTCTCGGTTAGGTAGACGGGCATGACAACCCGACTAGGTGTGGTCTACTTTCCAAGGCAAATAAATATAATAACATGACTAGATGGATACACTAGTATAGAAAGGGTATAATAAATCATCCTATAGTGGCACATAATTTAGAGACAAAAGACTTTATATAAGGATCCCTTGGGTCGAGCCCTCAACTTAAGCCTCAATCGATTCTAAATTGACTCCCACAGAATACTTAAAATAATGATAACTTGTATAACATGTAAGAAACATGGAAACATGACATGAGTAGATCTTGAAACATGCTTGACCTCGAGTAGTTAGCCTAACTTGAACACGAGAGTATATCATAATCATACACGAACCCTTGCTTTAACATAAATGGCTTACAAGAGGTATAAATCATGAAATAGGGCTTAACTTGTAACTTGTAAAATAATAGGTACCTTTCATGAATTCAATACATGCTTGAAAGATATTAATCATCATGAAGTCACTTGACTTGTAAATCATGTAATAGATCATTAATAACTTGAGAATTCTTGACATGATATTTTATCAAGCACATGTTGGGTTTATGATAATTGTTCAAAATCATGCAATTCAAAAGTGAAATAAGATACGTAAACTGAATGAAAATCACCCACCATCATATAGTTAAACCCTCATGTAGGGTACCTTGAAATACATTACAAAATCTCATGAAAAAGCATAGCTTCATAACTGAAAACATGTATAGTCCCAATAGATATAATTGAATCATGGTATAAGTTTGAAATAGATAGTCATGTATAATCAATCAACATTTAATAAAAATACAACATGATTTACACTCATAATTCATAGTAAAATATACTCATAGGTAATACAACTTGAAAACATGCAATTTTAAAGAAATGGGAAGGTAGGACTTCATGGGTGAAAGGACCCAATGGATGAAACCCACATACTGTAAACCTTGATTTCTTTGAGGTGAACTTGAAGTAGTCTTGTAGCTTGAAATGAATACTTGAGTTCAAAAGTAGAGTTTGAGATCCTTGGATTTGAATGATAAAATTGATAGAGTCTTAGAGGTGTTTGAGAGAGGGTTTTGTGAGTTATAGAATTGAAAAATTGCTAAGTATGGGTGATTTCACATTTTACTGGGCATGGAGCTATGACCCCAATGCCCTTGGTCACATAATAAAAGCTAAATAAAATAATATAGTGGTCTGCATCCAGCTCACTGAAACGCCCCAAAAAGTTCCCAAAAATGTGCTTCGGAAATGCCTAAATTCGTAATTCCAATAAATCTCAAAATCTGACTTCATATTCATGATCAGTGGGATAAATTGAGTTGAAAATAGGTATAAGCCATATTTAGAGGACCCGTAACGAAATTTCATTTCAACAAAAATTTCATTTCCAATAGGCCTTCGCATTGGCTTCACTATGCGAAGCCGTCATGGAGTAGTAGATTTTGTTGCCAATTTTTTTTATTTCGCCTATGGCTTTGGGGGTCTTGGGTTTGAGCCTTCCCATGTGCAAAAATACTTAGTCATATTTCAACTCTATATCAATCAAGACATTCATCAAAAATCCTCTCTAACATTTAACCAAAAATTTCACCCAAATTCAAATGTCCCAATCTCATTCCGGATCTCAAGAATTTTATTCAAACTTTAAGTTCTAAATCAAATCCTCATCAAGGAAATCTCCAAAGTTGATGTATGTGGTTTTCAACCATTGGGTCCTTTCACCCATGGATCTCTTATTATGAAAGTTGATTATAAACTATATTGGGGTTTCAAAAATATATGATTGTTTAAGCAAGTTTGAGCTATGAATCTATGATCCATTATGTGAGGGGTATTGATGTATCTTATTGAGGGTATTACCAAGTGTTGGTGAGTGGTTTTACATTGATTTTTCTAATATGAATTCACTCTTGAATTGCATGACTTTGGACTAGCATTACACACCCGCCAAGTGTTTGGTAAAATGTCCGGTTATGGAATCTTGAGATACTGAAGGTCTAATGCATGGCATATGAGTTAAGTAACTTTATGATGATGAAATAAATGTATGTTTGTGTTGAATTTATGAATAGTATCTATAGTATTGTGAGTTGACCACGCCACATACGGGGGGTGGTAGGCCCGTACTATCATGTTGGGGGTTATGTACCTCAATCGCCTCATTCGGGGGGTGGTAGGCCCGAACTATCATGTTGAGGGGGTGTACCTCAATTGCCTCAATCGTAAGGTGGTAGGCCTGAACCACCATATTGGGGGTTATGAACTTCAATCGCCTCGTGCGGGGTGTGGTAGGCCCATACTACCATGTTGGGGGATATGTACCTCAATTACCTCCCAAGGGGGCGGTAGGCCTTGGATTCTGAGTACTAGTTTGCTTGGTCTATAATGATGGCCTCTTCCTACACATGTACTATGTTCTATATTAGCATGATTTACTTCAAGCATCATTCATGCATGCCATATTGCTATTATGCTCATTCATTGCCTAAATATGTATTTAAATTATGTTGCTTATCTCTTGTTACATCTCTTGATTATTTTATGCTATGAAAGACTTTCCCTTAGTCCCTTAGCCTTATTTTTATGCTCTCTTTTTTTTTTGTTTACTTGCTTCTGTGACTAATGATGTGTAATGATATGCTAAGATACTTGTTTGGGTCTCTTCATGTTCCCCATTCGCCATGACATGTCTAGGCCCTAGGCTTGGGTTGTAAAAAACTCAGTATCAGAGCACTAGGTTGTTAATGGTCCTCGGCATCTAACACACCGCGTTAATTATAGTTTTATTCATGGTTGTGAAGTGCACCATGACTATGAGTAAGAGGCTATGAGGCATTTTATGAAATATTTCCCTTCTTCTTGATCTGTGTCATGCTATAAGAGTTAAGGTAAGGTATTCCTCTAATGAATGATGTTTGCTATGCTAGATCACGTTTATCCTAAGAGGAAGAAGAGCTCGTACACCCGATGAATAACCGGGTCATGAAGAGTTTTGGGATACTATTGCCATGCTAGCTCATGCTTTGACTAATGAAATCAACCAAGGGGCCCAAGCCCCTTATGCTCCCACTCCATCATTTAGAGTGAGGGACTTCATGAGGATTAACCTCTCCAGAGTTCCGTGGGTCTAAAGTTGATGAGGACCCTCAAGAATTTATTGATGAGGTGTACAAGGTGTTAGCTATTATGGGGTTTAGATCTGAGGAGAAGGCAGAGTTGGCGGCATACCAACTCAGGTGGGTGGCTCAAATATGGTTTACCCAATGGAAAATGAAGAAGGGGACAACAATGTAATCCTTTGGGAAGAGTTTAAGGCGGCATTTCTCAACTAGTTCTTCTCTCTTGAGCTAAGGGAGGCCAAGACTATTGAGTTTACGAATCTAAAGCAAGGATTTATGGGTGTGAGGGATTATTCCCTCAACCAACTCTCTAAATATGCTCCACAATTAGTTGCCGACTCGAGGTCTGGAATGAACAAGTTTGTGATGAGGGTATTCGACTTGGTTAATAAGGTGTGTCATGCTGCCATGTTGATAAGTGACATGGACTTGTCTTGCCTAATGACATATGCCGAGTAAATGGAGGGGTAGAAGCTTAGAAAAAAGAGGAGCGTTGAGGCCAAGAGGGCCTATTTTGAGGGTAAGTTCCAAAGTTTCAAGGGTGGCCGGTTTTATCAAGGCAAAGGATCTTCCAATGTCCCTAATAGAAAGTTTGTCAGTGACATCCTAAGGGTCCAAGGTAATGGCAGAGTAGTGCCTGATGCTATGTGTCCAAAATGTGGTAAGGGTCATAGTGGCCCATGCTTTAGGGATACTGATGCTTATTATGGTTATAGAGACATGGGTCATAAGGTCATGGATTGCCCTCATAATTGGAACAAGGTTAGAGATGTTCATCCACAAAGTGCAAATATGGTTTTTAGGGGAAGAGGTGGCCAACAAGGTGGTGTCCCAAGCCACAATTGGTTTTATGCTATTCAACGGTGACAAGGTGTATATGAGGTGCCCAATGTCATCACCAGTATATTAAAAGTTTTTGACTTTGATTATATGCATTGATAGATGCGGGTGCCACTCTTTCTTTTGTTATGCTCTTTGTCGCCAAAAAGTTTCATGTTCACCTCGAATTGTTGTGTGAGTCATATGAGGTGTTTATTCGCATTGGTGCAGCTATTGTTGCTAGAAGAGTTTATAGGAATTGTCCCATTTGTATTTTTCATAAAAGATTGCCTTGTGATTTTATTTAGTTGGATATGGTGGACTTTGATGTTATTCTTGGGATGGATTGGTTGCATACATATTATGCTTCTATTGATTGTAGAACCCATAGGGTCAAATTCCAATTTCCTAATGAACCCATCCTTAAGTGGGAGATTCACGATATGGTGATCAAGGGTAGATTCATTTCTTGCATTATTGCCTATAAATTCATTTCTAAGGGTGTCTTTATAATCATGTTAGGATTATAGATATTGAGTCCAAAGTCCTTTCTATAGAGTCAATTCTGATGGTTAATGAGTTTCTCAATATCATTCCAAATAACCTTCCTGGTGTTCCTCCCAAAAGGAAAATAGACTTTAGTATAGAACTCCTCCCCAATACTCAACCCATCTCTATTCCCCCTAACCGTATGGCCCCGACGGAGTTAAAGGAGTTGAAGGAGAAATTGAGGGACTTGTAGTAGAAGGATCTTATTACGCCTAGTCGATCACCTTGGGGTGCACCGGTGTTATTTATGAAGAAGAAAAATGGTTCTCTTAGAATGTGCATTGACTATCGGTAACTTAATAGGGTCATTATAAAGAATAAGGACCCGCTACCAAGGATTGATGATCTATTTCACAAACTTCAAGGAGGTAGTCACTTTTCTAATATTGACCTTCAGTCCGGGTATCACCAAGTGAAAGTGAGGGAGTGTGACATTCCCAAAATATCCTTTCGGACTAGGTATGGACATTATGATTTGTGCTTATGTATTTTGGATTATCCAATGTATCGACTATCATCATTGATCTTATTAATAGGGTCTTTAAACTTTACCTTGATTTGTTTATGGTAGTCTTCATTGATGATATTTTGATTTATTCCCATAGTGAAGAAGAGCATATGAGTCTCTTGCGGGCGCTACTATAAAGATTGAGGAAAGAGAAGTTGTATGCTAAATATGAGAAATGTGTGTTTTGGTAATAAGAGGTTGCCTTTCTAGGTCATATGGTGTCGGGGGATGGAAATAAGGTAGATCTTAAGAAGATGGAGGTGATTAGAAATAGGCCTAGACCTTTGACCCTGTTGGACATTAGAAGTTTCTTGGGCTTAGTGGGTTACTACCGGAGGTTTATGAATGGGTTCTCTTCTATTAGTTCTCCCATGACCAAGTTGACCCAAAAGAAGGTAAAATTCGTGTGGATAAATGAGTGTGAAAAGAGTTTCCAAATGTTAAAGCATAAGCTTGTCTCTGGTCCTATCATGTCTCTACTAAAAGGGTTGGAAGGGTTTGTTGTGTATTATGATGCCTCAAGAATTGGTTTGGGTTGTTCTTTGTATGAATAGGGTAAGGTGATAGCTTATGCCTCTAGACAACTTAAGGTTCTTGAAAAGAACTACCATACCAATGATATTGAATTGGCCACCGTGGTATTTGCTTTGAAGATTTAGCATCATTATTTTTGTGGGGTGCATGTTGATGTGTTCATCGATCATAAGAGTCTCCAATATGTATTCACCTAAAAAAATATCAACTTGAGACAACGAAAGTTGTTAGAGCTTCTTAAAGATTATGATATGAATGTGCATTATAACCCCCGATAAGGTTAATGTTGTGGTTTATGCTTTGAGTAGAGTGTCTATGGGTAGCCCTGCTCGTGTTGATATTGGTGGCAAAGAGGTGGCTAGAGAGGTCCATCGGTTGGCTAGATTCCGCTTGCAGCCAATACAACCATAACCTAACTTGTGTTTCAATGACGGGTAAGGCGGTCTGGGAGTTAGGTTGGAGGAGGTTGACAATGGTGGGGTAGTGGTTGTTGATTGTTCTAAATCTTTATTGAGTGAGGAGGTGAACTCAAGGCAAGACCTTGACCCCACCTTGTTAGAGTTAAAGGCCAAAGTAAGAGATAGAAAAGTAGAGGTTTTCTCTCAAAAGGAAAGATGGTGCCCAATGTTGATGACTTGTGAGAGAATATGGTGCCAAAGATTATGCTAAGTTGTACATACATGAGTTTGATAGATTACATGGGGTGCCTTTTTCTATCATATCAGATCGTGGTGCTCAATTCACTTCTAACTTTTGGAGGTCCTTCCAAAGAGATCTTGGTACCAAGGTAAAGATTAGTATGACCTTTAAGCCTCAAACGGATGGCCAAGCCAAAAGGACTATACAAACTCTTGAGGATATGCTCAGAGCTTGTGTTTTGGAGTTTAAGGGTAGTTGGAATGATCACCTTCCACTCATTGAGTTTGCTTATAATAATAGTTGTCATTCAAGAATTGGCATGGATTCTTTTGAGGCTCTCTGTGGTAGACATTGTAGATCCCCAGTTGGATGGTTCAAGGTGGGGGAGATGGCTTTTTGGGTCAAGATTTAGTTATGGAGGCCATGTAGAAGGTAAGGTTGATAAGAGAAAGGTTGAAAATAACCCAAAGTCGACAAAAGTCCTATGCCGATGTGAGGAGGAGGGATCTTGAATTTAAGGTTGGTGATTAGGTCTACTTGAAGGTCTCACCCATGAAGGGTGTGGTTCATTTTGATAAAAGGGGTAAATTAAGTCCAAGATTTGTAGGTCCTTATAGAGTGTTGAGAAGGATTGGTAAGGTGGCTTATGAGTTGGATTTGCCCAATGATATGAATATGGTTCATTTGGTCTTCCATGTGTCTATTTTGACGAAGTGTGTGGGAGACCCAAGTGCTATTGTGCCTCTTGACATTGTGGGTGTTGTTTAAGATAAGTTGACTTATGAAGAAGTTCTGGTAGAAATTTTGGAGAGACAAGTGAAGAGGTTAAGGAACAATGATGTTTCTTCCGTCAAGGTCATTTGGAGAAACCAACAAGTTGAGAGTGCTACATAGGAACCCGAGGCGTACATGCAAAAGAGATATCCCGATATCTTCCATTCTACTAAAGCCTAAGGTACTAATTTAATTCCTCTATGTTATTTCAAGTGTTAAGTTTCAGCCCTTATTTCATTTGCATGCATTCATGTTTATGTTGACAAGTTCATGGTGATTTTAACACTTATGTTAGGATTTTTGAAATGGTGTTTTATTGCATTCATGTGTTGGGCTGAAATTATCTTGACTATTTCTCTCATGTACATTTCTTTAACATTTGGGGAAAAATGTTCCTAAGGGGGAGAAATTGAAAAGCCCAAAAAAAGTATCCGAAAATGTGCCTCTAAAATGCCCAAATTTGTAATGTCCATATATCTCAAAATCCGTGTGTGACATGAAAAATCAAACTTCATATTCTTAATCAGGGGGGAAATTGAGTGGGAAATGGCTATAACTCAAATTTTAGAGAACCTGTACCGAAATTTCTTTTCACCAAAAATTTCATTTCCAGTGGGCCTTCACGTTGGCTCCACAACACGGAGTCGTTATGAAGTAGTACATTTTGTTGTCAATTTTTTTAATTTTAGCTTAAGGCTTTGGGGTCTTGGGCCTAAGTCTTCCCATGCATAAAAATACCTATACTTAGTCATATTTCAACTTCGTATCATTCAAGACATTCCCCAAAAATTGTCTCTAAGACTTAGACAAATATTTCAACAAAATTCAAGTATCCCAATCTCATTCCGGATCTCAAGGATTTCATTCAAGCTTCAAGTTCTTAATCAAATCTTCATCAAGGAAACCTCCAAAGTTGAGGTATGTGGGGTTCAACCATTGGGTTCTTTCACCCATGGTGCCCAACCTTTCTTTTTACCTAAAATGCATGTAGTTTTCATTCAAATATTCATCAAGGAAATCTCCAAAGTTTAGGTATGTGAGTTTCTATCATTGGGTCCTTTCACATATGGTGCCCAACCTTCCTTCTTACCTAAAATGCATGTTTTAAAGGTAGATTATCTATGAGTATCTCTTACTATGAAAGTTGATTATAAACTATGTTGGAGTTTCATAAAAATATGACTATTTAAGCATATTTTGAGCTATGAATCTATGATCCATTATGTGATTTGATGAGGGGTTTTGATGTATCTTGCATGAGGGTATTACCAAGTGTTGGTGGGTGATTTTACATTGATTTTTACACATGACTTCATTCTTGAATTACATGATTTTGTACTAGAATTACACACCCGCCAAGTGTTTGATAAAATGTCCAGTTATGGAATCTTAAAATATTGAAGGTCTAATGCATGACATATGAGTTAAGTGACTTTATGATAATTAAAATAATGTATGTTTGTGCCGATTTCATGCATAGTCTCTATAGTGTTGCAAGTTTACCATGCCTCATGTGGGGGGAGGTAGGCCCGTACTACTATGTTGGGAGTTATGTACCTCAATCGCCTCGTTCAGGGGGAGGTAGGCTCAAACTACCATGTTGGAGGGTATGTATCTCAATCGCCTCTTTCGGGTAGTGGTAGGCCCGAACTACTATGTTAGGGGTATGTACCTCAATCACCATGTGAGGGGGGTAGTAGGCCCGTACTACCATGTTGGGGGGTACGTACCTCAATTGCCTCGCAAGGGGGTGGTAGGCTTGGATTTCGAGTACTAGTTTGCTTGGTCTATAATGATGGTCTCTTCCTACACATGTAATATGTTCTATATAAGCATGATTTACTGCAAGCATCATTCATGCATGCCATATTGCTATTATGCTCATTCATTGCCTAATTATGTATTTAAATTATGATGCTTATCTCTTGTTACATTGCATCCTACATACTTAGTATATTCAAACGTACTAATGCTTAATTTATGCCTACATGATGTTACCATGTAGGAACAGGAGCTCCACTTGATCATCTTCCTCCTGCACATGGCTAGTACTAACTTCGAAGCAATTTTGGTGAGTCCTCAACTCCGAGGATGATATCTTTTGATCTTATGTTATGCAAAGACTCTCTTTCTTTTGTTATATGTTTTTGACTATGACGGTAAGCCTGAAACATTTTCTTGGCCCCCGCTAAATTCTATGTTCAGAGGTGTTGTTGGACAAGTAATGTAATTATGCTTTGAACTGTGACTTCTCTTGACTCTTGATTATTTTGTGCTATGAAAGACTTCTTCTTAGTCCCTTACCCATAACTTTGTACTCTCTTGTTGTTGTTTACTTGCTTCTGTGACCAAGGATGTGTAATGATATGCTATAAGGATTGTTTGAGGTCCCCTTGGGTTTCCCATTCGCCGTGTCACGTCTAGGCCTTAGGCTTGGGTTGTGACATCTGCGACACGGACAAAATACAAAGAACAATTTACATTACTCCACGCCCCTGCTGCATCGCAGGCAGGGTGTGGATGCTCTCTTGAAATTAAAAAGTAGTTTAAATTATTTTTCACTATGGGTCCTCTAAAATCCGGGCTATACCCACTTCCCACTAAATTTTTCTCCTGATCGAGAATATGAAGTTGTATTTTTGATATCATACATAGATTTTGAGATATATGGAAATTATGATTATGGGCCTTCTGACGCACATTTTTGGGGCGTTTCACAAATACATATCATCGGTTCATAAGCATGATTAAGTAATAAACACATAATTCTAAGGGATGGGTAAGTATGAATCACGGTATGGGAATGTCATAGGAATAAGGATTTGCATAGATTCACATAGCACATAGCATATAGGAACTAAAGGGCGAGTAAGTACTACTCATGCTATGGGATATAACGGACTTAGGATGTTCTATATTTCCATATCTCATCATGAACCTATCATTATATCAACAACATCAAAGATGTCATACTCATAGACTCCATTAGCAAGTAGCACAAAACATAACAGGCCCATACATAGAGTTTACATGATGTCTAATAATGCCACCAAATAATGTAATAGGACGGGGTCAAGACATGTCCCGGGATCAGCCTCAAAGTAAAGACATAAGTGGAAATAGCATAATAGGTAGATAGAAGGTGGCTTGTCCCTTGATGATAGGATTAACACATGCAACTCTCACAATCCAAGCTAACAGTCAAGAGGTAGATGAAGATAGTCTCCGGTCCCTACATGGTTAGATCATGTAGGCAAAGAGTATGTGTTAGTACGTTTGAATGAACTATGAATGCGGGCATACAAATGCTTATGAACTTATTAACCTACAACCAATGTTAGATAACAAGGGCACTTATATATAAAGAAGTATATAGGAAAAAATATAATATCAATATGCCCTGAAATTTATGATGCATGAATGGCATAATACTTCAACATACAGGGATGAGACCTCAACTGACATCTAGACCATACAAGATATTATATGGAATTCCGATTACTACCCTACACAGGAGGAAGAGGTGATTTACTTGCTAAAGGAAGACCATACTTATCCTTATGGGCCTCCCATTTCAAAGAAGTAACCTTACCTTACGGACTCCTATTTCGGTATGGATTTACATAAGCATAACATAATCACCCATAATAGGGCATAAACTAACCTTATGTTTGGCACATAGTTATGGGAAATGAGGATTTATATAAGGACCTTTAGGGATAGTCCCCCTCACACATGTCCATTTGATACTAAGTCATCATCCCACGAGAATACATATACATATATGTACGTTTAAAATAGGCATAAGTCCTTTCAAATCATTTTCATGCATGCTTGAGCTTAAAAGCCAAACATACTTCATAATCATGCATTTTTAGGCCAAAAAGCTAAACCCTACTTCAATTAATGAATACATGCATCAGAGTAGCTCATTCATTCATTTATATTTTGGTGTAAACACCCATAATTGCTCAAAGAGCCATATCATAGACATTATGTGATCACATTCATGTCATACTCATACTTCTCTTGAAAACATTGTCATAAACATAATTAGATCTTCACCCACATCATAAATCTCATGAAAATCAATGTTCATGCATGCATATGCTGTGAGGAAGGAGTGAATAGCATGGGTACTAGGAGTTCATCATTAAATCATCATAGCTTAATAAAATCATAGTAAATCCATGATGAAATCATCAATTAAAGCATATTTGAAATTACCCATACTTATGTTGAACATTTAAAGGGACATGCATATTCAAACCTTCATAATATTAATGCAATTCAACATAATAGGGTTTAAATCACTTTTAAAACATCAACTAAATATAGCACATATCTCAATTTAATCAAATCAACTCTAATATAAAAGACCCATATTCAAAGTAAGCTTGAAATTCATAAGTTAAGAAGTAAGAAATCTTTGAGGTGTTCATGATTTTAAGGGATCAAGAATTGATCCCACTTATGTTTAATCACTAGAAGAAGTAAGAAGAAATTTATTTAAGAAGAAAACCCTCCTTGAATGTCCAAGTTGAATCTTCAATGTCACACTTGAGAGGAGTTCTTAAAAGAGAGAAATTTCTAGAATTTTAAGCGTAAAGAATGAATTTGAATAAGAATGAATGCGTATATGTTTTTTTAGAGGTTTAGGATAGGTTAGGAAGTGAACAATGACCCTTAGAAATTACTAAAATTATGAGAAAGCCATTAATGAAATGAGCACTAAAAACTGCCAGCGGTCCCGTCATAGACCACCACAGCTTGTGTAGAGGATCACGGACTATACAAGGGTCCATGGTGAGGGTCTTCAAACACTAAACCTATTTCAGACTAAGGATGTTTCACCAGAAGGCTCTGAGGTTCGTACAAAGTTCCATGAGCTGCATAAGCACCCGTCCAAATATCGAAGTTCTGAGATGGTGATCGCATACTTAGAGAATTTTGAGGACATGGCCTTCACGAGACCATGCCATGAGTCATGGTAGGTTGTATAGAATAGTACAAAGGTCTGCGGTGGGTGTCTTAGCCACACAGATGCTTTCAAGCCAAGGTCACTACCACGCGCTACTTCCACGGCCAGTAGTGAGCACCACGAGCCGTGAAGGGCTTAGTGGAGGGCAACTTGGTCTTAAACTCCACCATAAGCCAAAAGACATCATACACATAGCCATGGGCAACTGCTAGGAAGCCTCCATAGCTCATGGAGGTGACCGTAGCGTATCACCTTTGGTCAAAACTCCAAAAAACTAGACTTTATGCAATAATATGGGAAAAATAATAGAATACGAAGAAGAAGTGAATAAATTAATTACCCAAGCATGGTATGACGACATAAATGCAATATTACAAGAATTAACACAAGATAAAAGAATAAACTACGAAGACCTATTAAACGACTTACTACCCTTTAATTTAATCATTTAAATGTCTAACCTAAACATAACCTTCCAAATGACTCAAAAACTTACTACTCCACATAAAAAAATTGTAGACCCTAATTCCTCACTTAAACCCCAAAACTCGGGCCTAAAAACTAAGGGGTGGAAGCAGTCAGTAGTGTTAGTAGTAGTTGTTGTGAGTTATTTATTGTATTATTAGTTTTTAGGCCGGGGTCTTGGGGTTTAACTGAGGAACTAGGGTCTACAATTTTTTTATGTGGAGTAGTAAGTTTTTGAGTCATTTGGTAGGTTATGTTAGGGTTAGACATTTAAATGATTTA
>DF358735.1:1591-22201 GCA_000787875.1 Solanum virginianum
CCCCCCCCCCCCCAAATTGACTGTATACAGTTTAAACATGTATGCAACAAAAGGGTATATGCTAACTTTTTGGCAATTTAAATTTTTGTATTGCATTTTCATTTTGTTTTGTTCTTAAAATCATTTGACATTATTGACATCTATGTTGCTTGGACTCTTCAAAAATGTCGATGGGTGCATGTCGGATCCTCCAAAAATAGTGTATTTTTTGAAGGATCCGACACGGTTGCGGCAATATTTTCGGAGAGTCAGAGCAACCTTGATTGACATTAGCTAATAGAGTCAATGACTCAACAGATAGTCCATTTTTATGTTTATGAGCCATTATGTTTTACCAGGAAATTCATGTATACTGTATACAATTATAGTTGTATTCACTGTAATTTATGTGGAGATAGCACTTACGGCAACCAAAAAATGCTGCCAAAGCATCTCTCGGTTTGCACTTTCTCATATCTTTGTTGAAACCAATTTTCCCTTTCATTCTATTATGTCTTTGTTATGAAATGTGCAAAAATGTTCACATGTTGTTAGTATTAGGATCAGTTACTTGACAGGAAAGGAAGATCTGATCCTTATCATCAAAAAAGATCTGGTCCCTGTACTACGCTGATGGACAATGGTGACGCCAAATGGCTCTAGAGTCTAAAGGGGGAATACAATGATTTCATTTTATTCTGTCAAAATAATCTTTTCCATTAAGTAGTTATCTGTGGGTATTGTTAACAGTAGACTGCTCTAGACACCTGAACTTTAGTAGTCTAATGTTTTGAGTATAGTCTCAGTTTTGTTGCCCTCTATACTTAATTCTTCATATGTGTCTCTTTGTGCGCTGATGCTCTTTTTTAATTTGTGTACAGAATGCGAGAAGCAGTTCTGATCATTCTCGTGATCATGAAGGCTATGATTCTCTAGGTGTAGGAACTGACATATCTCAGGAATCCTATTGCCGCCACAATGAAATCTCTGTTATGGTAAGAAAATAAGCAACTTATCTTCTAGATTGATGTGAAGAAACTGGTTCAGCTCTTTTTCAGTTTCAAAATGTTTGTTCTGACGAGGAAGTGGAATACAAAAGAGTTTTGATTTGATCTTGCAAATTGGCAACCGTCTATCAAAGATACAAAATATATAAATGCAAAAAATTGGAACTAGTGTAGATCCAGATTTAATAATATGAAGAACTGCGCAAAATATATTCTATTTCGCATATAATTGCATTTGATTCTTTCATCATGTTTAATGAGATGGCCCAAATGGGTCACTTGAGTAGCATATACATAATAATACATATGGACAGAGAAGAGATGAGGCTCTAATTTTAGTAAATACAATTTCTAATAGAGATTTTAACTTTCGAAAAGAACCACAAATAGAGTTATCAAAACAGAAGGCATAGAAATATCCTCCATTATAATTTCTAGACAATAGAATGCAAGTCTTCAACATAACAAAAAAGGTTTCAAATAATTTTACATCCTAGCTAAGTTGGAAGAAAATCATTGAAAACACAATATTAAAAGTATAAACGTAAAGATTTGACTTAATATTACATCATCAGCAGTTAAGAGTTTGCTTGACATTTGTTGATCATCATTATTCTCATCATTAATATCAAGCCCGGCTGTTTTTGATAAATAGCTGGACAATTCATTGAATTTTTTTGTTACCGTCTCAAAAGAAAAAATCATTGAATATGACAAAAATGCAGTACTGAAAAACTGGTGAATGAACTAGAGTAGCAAAGATCAAGACAGACTGCCTAGGCCTTTATTACTTTTGGTGTAAACAAGCAGTGATAGATAGCACAAAAGAGGCTTTAATGCAATTAACTGGTTGTAACTAGTATTATTAGGTTTTCGTAAAGTGAGATATTTTGTGATGGGGAACTACACTTTGTTGTAGTATACCTGTGGATGTATAGAAGTAAAGTTACCATTCTCAAAAAAAAAAAAAGAAGAAAACACTGGAGAAGAGAAACCATGTATAAAAAGCAAATAAGGTGGCGGCTAGTGTCATTGGCGCAGAATAGTGTCCTGATGTCCAATTGAGTGAACCAAATGGGTCTTCATATTTGAAAATATTGAAGAAAGACTTGACAATTTTTTGTTTTTGGATCAATTAGAGACGGTTGGTATTGGACTTTGCAGTGACAAATAACCTATTTTAGATTTTGTGCTGCCCCTAGTACCATGTTCAGTCCTACATCCCAACACCATGATAGTTTCTTAAAAGGCCTTCTTATCTATATGAGCTAACAAACACTTTTTGCTGAGAGTTGTATGGGTTTTGACGACAAAGTAAGAGAGGCTGTCATATCTTTTCTGAAGAAAGGGTGTCTTACTCTTACCTCATTCTAGTTGGCAATTCTCTATGAGCTACCTCCTCTACCATTTGGTGAGAGCTTTTATGGGTTTGCACAAATTGAAAGTTTGTATTATCTTACCTACCTAGTTGGCAATTGTCTTCCATTTTCTTATACAATGTTGCAGTCTTTGACTTTTGTTTATATTGTCTTCACTTGGCTACAGTTGCACCAAGTCCTTAATTTATCTCATCTATTTACTTTACCTATCAAAAAATGAGTGGTCTGAACTACTTCTATCTTGGATGATGAGGTTTTAGAAATTTATTGATTCTATTTGTGTACCTCAGAGAACCTGAAAAGCACAAAAAATGCAACTCAAACTGCCTTTTTTTTTCTTGGTTCATCATCTCAATGATGTATTTCAAGTCAAACTTATGTCTTCTGATTTTCCGGTCGTTGTGTGCTCTACCTGTCCAGAAGATGCATGTGGCAGAGATGAGGATGTTGAGATGGATGTGTGGTTTGAGGACATGACCTTAGATAGGAAGAAGTGGAGGTTGCGAATTAGAGTAGTATGATATGGCGGAACTTAATCTCACTGAGGACATAACCCTAGATAGGAAGAAGTGGAGGTCGCGAATTAGAGTAGTAGGCTAATTGGTTGGTAGGGTTAGGTGGTTAATAATAGTAGAGTAGTAGTAGTGTTTTACAGTATGTGTTGTCATTATTTGTGTTTATGTGTTAGTTGTATCATATTTGTTGTTCCCTTTCTTTTACTTTTTGTCATATCTAGTTTATTCTGCTGATGGGTTGTTGAGACGAGGGTTCCAGGAAACCTCTCTACTTCTATGCGGTAGTGGTAAGGTCTGCGTACATTCTACCCCCAGACCCCACTTGTGGGATATGTTGTTCTTGTTGTTGTTGTTGTGTGCTCTACCTGTTTTAGTACTCTGTTCTCTTAAGTTCTATTGTCAATAACTTCATCGTTACAAGAGTTTTATCTTCCTCTTTCATGTTTATTGTTTTTTTACTGTTATACTCTCTCCATCCCCCAACCCCGGACAAAAGGTTGTTAGTCAATATGCATGTTTACATGATAATTTCTGTTCCATTTGACAGGGAGTTGATGTTCCTGCACCTTTGACATCATTTGGAGCAACAGGGTTTCCTACGGAGATTGTGAGGGAGGTATGGATAAACCCATTTTAGTTCGTATTTTAAATGCTCTTCAGGAGACATGTAATCAAAGAATTTACTGTAGAATCAAGTGTGTTCTTTCTTAATTTGAATGGTTGCTGGAGGTCCACTGTTGAGCTTCAGTACTCATCCTTTTTCCCCATCTGTACTTTCACGCAGGTGCGATATTTGCTCCAAGGAGGAGCTAAATGTCGTACGCTGTTCAACCATCCTTTGGGGGCTTCCATATATGTGGAGCACCCTTATTTGGTGGACCACATTTTATGAAGGCTTTCCGAATCATCCATGTTCGTGGCTGGGGCTGCTGTCGGTGATGATTCAGACTGCCACATGGTCCAAACTGAAGAAGAGGCGTCTCCTGTTCTTGTTTGCATTAGCAAGTATTGGCCGCCTACTTAAGGGGGATGATGCTTCTTCTTGTGTTGGCCATTCCAATTAGTCAAATAAGTGATCTATGAGAAAGTTCCAAATTTGTATATGTGCTGAATGATATTGCCAACGTTTTCAGATGCATCAAGCTGGGTTTTCTGCTCCTACTCCAATTCAGGCTCAATCTTGGCCTATTGCCCTTCAGGGCCGAGATATAGTAGCTATTGCAAAGACTGGGTCTGGGAAAACTCTGGGTTACTTGATTCCTGGCTTTATTCATCTAAAAAATCGTCGCAGTAATCCACAATTAGGCCCAACTATTCTGGTACTCTCACCAACAAGAGAGTTGGCTACGCAGATACAAGCTGAAGCTGTGAAGTTCGGGAAATCCTCTAGGATATCTTGCACGGTATGTTTTGAGAGAACAGGGCCTATATTTCTGTTGTTTTCTGTATCTGATCCACTGCTTTTTCTCCTTGACTTGCTGGTTCTTTTGCTGCTTCATTTTCAGTTCTTTTATCTTTGTTATTTGATGGTAGATTTTTTTATTTGATGCTTGTGATTTATGAATGTCAGTTTTGGGTCTGTTATAGAAATTTTAACATTTGAAAATTCTGATGCCTAGGCATCAATCTTATAATTAGAGCATTTTCTATTTGACAATCTTTTTGCAACGTTCAAATGCAATGGATCTTTAGGAAGATTGCAATTCTGGAATATCCACACTATAGAATAGCAATGTGTGGCTATACATCTAAAACCTAAAATTCAAGAGGTTAAATATTGCATTGCTTTTTTTGAGCTGTGAATCATGCATTTTCTAAATACGAATGCCAGATTATTCCATTTTCATCTTCACCTTCACCTTCACCTGTAGAAAAGTTGAATAGTTGCTATTAAGCATTGTGATTCTAATGTCAATCACAGTTGTTAATGAACTTGAATCATGATCTTAAATTTTGCTTGAGAAACTGATTATGATTTTTTTTTCTGTGGTTAGTGCCTGTATGGAGGTGCTCCAAAAGGTCCTCAACTCCGAGAGCTGAGCAGGGGTGTGGATATTGTTGTTGCCACTCCTGGTCGTTTAAACGACATATTGGAAATGAGAAGACTTAGTCTTAGTCAAGTTTCTTACCTGGTGTTAGATGAAGCAGATCGTATGCTGGACATGGGATTTGAACCTCAGATAAGGAAGATTGTGAAGGAGGTGCCTATGCAGAGGCAGACATTAATGTATACAGCTACATGGCCGAAGGGGGTTCGTAAGATTGCAGCTGATTTATTGGTTAATTCAATTCAGGTTAATATTGGTAATGTGGACGAGCTTGTTGCAAACAAGTCTATAACACAGGTGTGTTCCCTCATCATTTTTCTATGCAGTTTTTATTAATATCTTTAAGTTCTTCACCTCTCCTTGTGGGGGAATGGGTGGTATCATAGTGTTATCTATATTTTATATGTCTCAACACATAGAGGGGAGATAAAGCTGAACTGGTAGGTTGCAATTAATTCAAGTTCTTTTCACTTGCAGCACATCGAAATCTTGTCTCCGATGGACAAACAAAGGCGACTAGAACAAATCTTGAGATCCAAAGAACCAGGGTCGAAGATCATTATTTTCTGCTCAACAAAGAAAATGTGTGACCAACTATCTCGCAATCTTACTCGCCACTTTGGAGCGGCTGCAATTCATGGGGATAAATCTCAGGGGGAGAGGGATTATGTATTAAGTCAGTTTCGCACTGGCAGGTCTCCTGTGCTTGTGGCTACCGATGTTGCTGCACGGGGTTTAGACATCAAAGATATCAGGTTGGTGCCATTAAACATAATATGCTTTGATTATCCGTTGTTCAGGTGCAATTTTTATGGTAATTAGAGAAGAAAGTGTTTGTTGGTTGTACTTTATTGTGGAATTAGATTGGGGTGGTCATATACTATCCATTTCATATATGATGGTGCTAGACTGGACATGATTTATATTAGGAGAGGAAAAGAACTTTTTCATAAATAAGCTAAAATGGGTCTTCCATCAAAAATGCCCTTTCTATCTGCTGGTATTCAAAGTGCCATGTTAATTTCTAGGAAGCATGAACTTGCCAAAAATATTCTATTAGAGACTGCATTGCCAAAAATGTCACTTTCTAGAAAGCATGTACCAACATAAAAATGTAGTGGGGAAGTAGCAGCATTTATTTTACTGATTGTGTCCCCTTCGCTCTTTAGTCCCTTTGGTGTGTGTGTGGGGGTTTTTCCTTTCAGGATAGGTGTGTAAGTTTTGGCCTTTGGGAGAACACCAGCATAACTTGCTTGAAACCGAGTTGGTGGTGAATGCAGTGGGCATTGTTTGTGGATGAGAAGTTGTCAATTTACGTTCTGTCTTAGAAATTGAACATGAGGAATATGCCCAAGTAGTCAAGTTCCTTTCCACATTTCTGTCTCTTGGTGTGGGATGTGCATAATTGCTTTTAGCTTCCATGAGTACATACAGCTTGAACTTGGATCATGGTCTTGGTCCAAGACATTGTAGGAGCGTAACCTTACTTGCCTTTTGAGTTTCTCTTATGTGCATACACTGCATTTGTCTACCCATCCATATGCATATTTCCTTTTTGAATAGAAAACAAGTGCAGGATTTTGGTTAATGGCAGTTAATGAGAACACATTGTCACAGGGTGGTGGTAAACTTTGACTTCCCAACTGGAATAGAGGATTATGTCCACAGGATTGGTAGGACAGGTCGGGCTGGGGCATCTGGTCTGGCCTATACATTTTTCTCCGATCAGGATGCTAAGCATGCTTTAGATCTTGTTAAAGTTTTAGAAGGTGCAAATCAATCTGTGCCAACTGAACTGCGTGATATGGTTTCACGAGGTGGTGGTATGGGGAAGGCTAGGCATCAATGGGGTTCTGGTCCAGGTGGACGTGGTGGACGCTTTAATGGAAGCTATGTTGGTCGGAATGGAGGAAAGGGTGGTTGGAATAATCCATCATCTGAAAGAAGTGGAGGACGTGGCTATGACCGGGGATCACGTGATAGGTATTCAGCCATCTGTAAATTTTCTTTGAATTTTCCTTTTTTCCCCCCTTTTCATGGTTTTGACCAGTTTCTAATCATGTAGTGAAAGATATGGTCATGGAAACTTTGATGCGGATGCTTCACGGAAGCGTAATCGCAGCAGAAGCCCCATTAAGGGTTCAGGATGGAGTGATAAAAAGAGTCGGTTTACCTGATGATTGGATCAGGCTCTTTCATGTAAAACAATTTGCATATGGATATCATGCTGGCTTGGAAGAGGGGGAAGAGGGCATGATTCTTTAGAATATTGTGTAATTCATGAAATTTGCCCATTCGGCTCTTAGTGCCTACTGGCCGCGTACCCATCTTATGTTGAATGATCAGTAGGACTTCATTTCTTGAAATATACCACAATTAAATGTAGAATGTTACATTGACATTACATTTTCTTCCCATTAGCTTGCCTATTGGGACAAGAGAGCGACCAAAGAGTGACTGACTTATACAGCAAAAAATGATGGCTAAAAGAAGTGTTGTTTCCCTTTATACTGTACTTGTGATATGTTATATCTTGTTTAGTCTATTGTGATTGTTTTGCTACACGTCCATATTGAACTTTTCTGCCCCGTGAGGCTTGTGCAATAAGACATTGGAGTAGACTAGACCCACATGAAAGTCTGTATTATTAGCGTCAAGGTGCAAAGCAATGGAATTATTTCCTCGAGTGTATGCAACATTTTAAAGAAGGAAACTGAGTAGCCAGAATTCTATCAAGTGGAGCGTGCACCTGGAGCAGTAATTTTTTGAGCGATCGGGCAGATCTCTAATAGATCTGCACTGGCTGTAAGTAGCAGTGCGCACGAAAAATCAAACCAAACTGAAAATTAATTTAGAAATTTTTTCATTTGGCCCTTGGTGCCTACTGGCCGTACCCATATCTGATGTTGAACCTCTTGAGGAAAGTTTTAGTCACCTTAAAGAATCTGCTAAATGCGGGGAAGCACCGAATTAATTTTATTTGGCTAACTGAGAAAATTCTTGTTGAATCACTTGTGAAAAATCTTACTTAAAAGTGAATAAAATTTAATACTTATTCATTATATTCATTTCGTGTAATGAAATAAATTAAATATCAAAATTTCAAAATGATTCTCTGAGGTTGAGAATATTCAAATATTTGTTAAAATATTGTTATGAAATAATGCAACTACTATTGTGCCACAGATTTAAAGTTTAGAATAATCATCGGCAACATGAGGCTGATGGGAGATTGGAAATTTAATTGGGGAAATCTCATCTATAACTTCCACAAATTCCATTGTGTAAAGAGTAAATTTTAGTTTTTCTTTACTTTTTTTAAATTTATCAAAAATTTCTTAAAAAGAGCCACTTTGAGATATGTTGTAATCAACTATTGATACATGTTAATTGTAGTTACTCTCTTCCATAAATTAAGCTATTTAATGCAATAAATCTATTTTCCATAAAAAAAAAAACAGATTTCTTTAGAAAAAAAGAAGACATAAATTTTGAATCATAAATTAAGCTAATTAATGCCAATAAACTTATTTTCCATAAAAAAACTCATAATTTTCACGTATCAGGCGGCTCATATGCTTCCTTTATTCATCTTCTTTTTCGATTTTGTTGTTTCTATGTGTTACATATGAATTCTAATCCATCTTTTAATATAGGTTTTCTTCAAGTTGAAGAAGTTCATCAAGTTCTCCGATACTTCCGAGGCATGATTTTAATTCGGCAAAAGCAGGATTCGTGAAAATAGATCCAAAATCAAGTTGCAAACTTTCAAATTTCCTATATTAAGTTCAACTTTATATTTCTAATTTCCTTTGAATTTTATTGCAAGTTGCAAACTTTCAGATTAAGTTGAGTAAGTTGCAAATTGCAAATTGCCTGTATCAATTTCCTTTCTGATCTGCTGTATCAAGTTGAAAGTTGCAAACTTTCAAATTTTATTGTATTTCAGATCAAGTTGAGGAAGTTGCAAATTGCTTGTATCAATTTTCTTTCTAATTTCCTATATCAAGTTGCATCAAGTTTCATTGTATTAAGTTGCAATTTTTCATATTTGCTTGTATCAAATTCAACTTTATACTTCTAATTTCATTATATCAAGTTTGATTCTTTTTATCATTTTTTTAAAATCAAGTTTCATTGTATCAAGTTATATACTTTCAATTTTTTTTGTATCAAGTTCAACTTTATACTTCTAATTTTCTTATATCAAATTTGATTCTTATTTAAATTCAAAAATTCAAATTATACTCCAAATATACTTGATTTCAGCCAAATGATGCGATTGAAAAATATAAAAGATCATTTGATACATATATTTTAAAACATATACTTAATACGTAAAAGTTTACATATTGAGCGTATGAAATTGAATTCAAAATTTGAATTTGCTTTTCTGAAGGAATCCAATGATTTTTAATTTTCTTTTCTGAAGAAATCCAATGTTTTTTTTTAATGAGAAATATATTTATTTGCACTAATTATCTTAATTTATGGTTCAAAATTTATCTCTCCTTTTTTCTGAAGAAATTTGTTAGATTTTTTTTATGAAAAATAGATTGATTGCATTAAATGTCAATTTTGTGCGTCTTTAACTTCAAATAAGCTTAAATCATTTGAGAATTGAAAAGGAAAAGATCTCTACATATCTATTTCCATTTCCAAATTAGAAAATGATTGAAAGGAGATCTTTAGGGGAATGTATTAATGGAAACTACGTCTTAGAAGAATTTTGTAGTATACAGAATTAATTAGTTTTCAAAGAGAGAATCAAATATTTCCTTTTCAATTCAATCTTCTCTTAAAATAAGAATGTAATACTAATGATACTATGCTAATTAATCTCTTAGAATTAAGAGAACATCAGAAGTAGAAGGAAGATCAATGAAGCCATTAAAATTCATCATTCGTGTGTTAAGTGATTGCTTTGCACCAAATCAATTTCTCCGTGGTAGTGAAGCCAATCTTGCTTTTATTGTAAAATTTCTTTCTTCGAGTATTCAATAGTAAGAAAGAAAGATGAAAATGGCTATTTGTTCAGTGATCTTAGGGTAAAAAAAAAAAGAGAAATATTTTTGAAAAGGAAAGGTGTAAAACCTATACAGGATTGACAACTAATTGGAGAGTCTTTGTTTTCTCAAAAGTGAGAAACTTAAGGGTTAATATAATTTGAAATTTAATATGGATACTTAACTAATGCATAGTAATTGACAACTAATTGGACTCCAAAATTGAAAATAACCGTAATAATAGGCAGTAAAAAATTGAGTAGGAAAGTTAATGGTAAGTATTGGACGAGAGGAGAGAAAATGTAAAAAAATGAGAATTTTGTAATTATTTTACATGGTAGGAGATTCTGGAGATTATGATAAGATAAGTTGTGTATTTGTGTAATTTATCCAAATTTCATATATATACAAAAAAGTAAAAAGTTTATCAAAAAGATAGCCCATGCTTTTTTTTTAGTTTTTTTTTTCTTTTTTCTTTACAAAAAATTACCGAAGAAGATCATGGGCTTAACATAGTTCAAGACCATTAGGTCTTTTTGTCACAACCCAAGCCTAGGGCCTAGATGTGACACGACGAATGGGAACCCGAAGGAACTCAAACAAGCCTCTTAGCATATCAATTACACATCCTTGGTAGGGGAAGCAAAGTAAACAACACTAAGAAATATAACTAAGGATAAAGGGGTTAAGGGAAGCCTTATATAATCATAAATACTCAAGAGTCAAGCTCAAAGCATAGATACATCAATTGTTCCAATAACACCTCTAAACATAGATTGGGCGGGGGCCAAGACATTTTCTGGGCTCCCCCTTATAGTATCAAATATTCAAGATTACATCAATTGTTCCAATAACACCTCTAAACATAGATTGGGCGGGGGCCAAGACAGTTTCTGGGCTCACCTTCATAGTATCACAGATTAACAAAAAGAAATAACATAAGCAAGAGTAGTATAGCTAGTGTCCCCGAACTTGAGGACTCACCAAAAGCTTATCTTCAAGATGCCAAAACTAGCCACGTGGAGGACGGTCGTGTAGTGCTCCGGTTCCTACATGGTAACATCATGTAGGCATAGAGTATGCGTTAGTATGTTTGAATGTACTAAGTATGTAGGACGCAATGCAACAAGACATAAGCCAACATAGATAAAATGCATAATCATAAGTAATTGATAAGAATAATATTAATATGGCATGCATGACGCAATGCAACAAGACATAGGCTAATATAGTCAAAATGCATAGTCATAAGCAAGGGATAAGTATAGTATCGATATGACATACATGATCAATGCTTGAAGTAAAACATGCTTGTAAATTATATAACTTACAAATATGAATTACATGTGTAGGAAGATACCATATCAACATAGCCCAAGCGAACTATCACTTGAACTCCAAGGCATGCCACCCCTTTGGAAGGTGATTGAGGTACATACCCCTCAATATGGTAGTATGGGCATGCCATCCCCCGATAAGGTAATTGAGGTACATACTCCTCAATGTGTTAGTATGGGCATGCCACCCCCTCAACATGGTAGTATGGGCATGCCATCCCCCGATAAGGTAATTGAGGTACATACTCCTCAATGTGTTAGTATGGGCATGCCACCCTCCGACAAGGTGATTGAGGTACATACCTCTCAACGTGGTAGTATGGGCATGCCACCCTCCGACAAGGTGATTGAGGTACATACCTCTTAACGTGGTAGTATGGGCATGCCACCCCCAACAAGGTGATTGAGGCTTGACACCCCCTCAACAAGGTGGTTGGGCATGCCACCCCCCAACAAGGTGTGGTCAACTTGCAATACTATAGATACTTTCATGAATTCAATACATACATACAATCCCTTAATTATCATAAAGTCCTTTGACTTATAAACTATGCATTAGATCATCAATAGCTCAAAAGTTCAAAGTTCTCAAATCGAGAAATGTCATCATATAGTCACTTGATTCATAATCCATGCAATAGATCATCAATAGCTCAAGAATCCATGTCAAGACATTTTATCAAACACTTGATGTGTATGTAATACTAGTTCAAAATTATGCAATTCAAGAGTGAAATAAAGTGAGAAAACTTAATGTAAATAAACCCGCCAACTCATAGCACTTGGCGGATATGCATTGCTAGTTCAATATCATGCAATTCAAGAGCGAAACAAGGTGAGAAAAAATGTTAATTAACCCACCAACACATAGTAAAATCCTCATGTAAGATACTTTGAAACTCATCATCAAATATCATAATAGATCATAGTTTCATAGCTCAAAACATGCATAGTCTCAATAAACAAAACTAATTCATAGTATAAGCTTGATATAGTTGAACATGCATAATCCATCAACATTTCATAAAATCCCAACATAATTCGTAATCAAAATTCATAATAAGAGATACCCATAGATGATTCAACTTGGAAACATGCAATATTCATAAAAAGAGAATTGGGCACCATGGGTGAAAGGACCCAATGATTGAAACCCACATACCTCAAATTTGGGGATTTTCTTGAAGAAGATTTGAATGAGAACTTGAAGCTTGAATGAATTTCTTGGAAAGGACCCAATGATTGAAACCCACATACCTCAAATTTGGGGATTTCTTTGACGAAGACTTGAAGAGAACTTGAAGTTTGAATGAAGTTCTTGAGATCTGGAATTGAGCTTGGGACACTTGAATTTGGATGAAATATTTTGTTAAGTGTTAGAGAGGCGAAGCATATTTCTAGGGCGTTTTTGGGGCATTTCACTTTTTTCCTCAAATCAACCCAAGGCTGATATTTTTACCTTTTTCTCTTTTATTATTTTTTTGCAGAGTTTTTTTTTTTAAAATTATTGTATTTTTATTTTGCTATTTCTCTTTTTTTAAAAAAATTATTTTCATGTGTTTTTTGGGCAACATTTTTTTTTTTGAAAAACTTATTTTGTTTTCATTTTACTATGGCCTTTTGTATAAAAGAAGAAAAAAATTTCCCTTTTTCATGTATCGATTCAATATACATGTGTATAAACATGCATCAATATTATATAGATAGTTATGTAATGTTTCAACATTGTATAAATTAGTATAAAATGTATCATTATTATATAAATAGTTTGTAAACGTGTATCAATATTGTATAAATTGTACACAAATATGTATCGATATTATATGAATAGGTATGGATAGTATCGGCATTGTATAGATGGTGCATAATTGTGTATCAATATTGTATAAATAATTATGTAATGTATCGATATTGATATTTATTTGACTATCATGCATTCTAACTTTAATAAATAAAAATAAACAAGACATAACAAAATGACATAAATATTTATTTTTTTCCACAAAAAAGTGAAATGGTTTAAAAAGGAAAAAGCTTTTAAAAAAGAGCAAAAATTTTTTCTTTTGAATATTAAATTTTTTTATGTTAAAAAAAATTAAAAAAGAAAAAAAATCAATGGACAAATAAAAACGATGTTAATCCACCCACCACATAAAAAAAAGAAAGAATAGATGCCCAAAAAAAGAAAAAAAAGGAGAAGAAGGAGCTGATGCCAAAAAATAAGAAAAAAGAAAAACGAAGGAGAAGAAGGTGTGATGTGGCAGAAATTGCCGAAATAGCTATTTTGAGCAATTAAGTAAACTTGGACTAAAAAAAATGTAAACAAAAGTTATGGCTATTAGCCTAGTAATTTTCCCAATTTAATTTGAAGGGAACATAACAATGAAGCAACTTTAACGATTATGAGGCCCATATAGTTTGTTAAGATAAAATTAACACAACTACATTATTATTTATCAGTGAATTACTTAATTTAGCTATAGTTTCACCTATTTACAATTCGCCATTATAGGTTAATGTGAATGACTATTAACATCCATAATTAGTATATTAACAATGAATTATACAAATGGATTTGTATATGGACCAGAGAACTACTTACTCTGATTGAATTTTATAGTGAATTATAAAAATGAAATTTGTATATTGGCAGCAAACTACTTACCCTGTTTGTATATTAGCAATGAATTGTACAAACTGATTTGTATATTGGCAGCAAATTATACAAACGAAAGCACCCATAATAGCTATGAATCATAATTAAACAAACTATAGCTAAGAAGCATAATTAACATACTTATTAGTAGCTGTTAGTGAAAATTCCTCAATAAAATTATGCGATTAAGCAAACATATACTACTTAATTATTAATCATAGCTATAACTTTAAATAATTATCGCTCGTCACTAATGTTTTATTAGTTGCTATATTGACAGCAAATTGTACAAATGAATTTGTATATTAGTAGTGAATTATACAAATAGATATACACACAACTGCTATAGCTACTATTACAGAATGTAATTGCCTAAAATATAGCTATTTCAACCTATTAAGTTTCAAACCTAAGTTATTTACGAAAACTTCATTTCATTTATCATGTAAGATAGATACGATAAAATTGAATAAAATACAATTATCACAAAGTCACAAGAATAAACTTATATAAGTGTATAGGGTGAAATTAGATAAGACACGTAGACAAGTAAAATGAAGACATGTGGCAAGATAGGAAAGCAGTAACTCTATACAGGAGGTAAATGATATGATCCATCTTGAAAAAAGTAAGATTAGGCTTGTCATGATCCGAGACCATAAGGATCCTCAAGTTAGGATCCTAGAAATTGTAAAACAAATAGGCTGGAAATGTCTAGGACTCATTTCACGAAGCCCAGTTCATGGGCCATAGTTTAAACCACGAGTCATAGACAAGGCTCGTGGATGAGGGCCTCAGAAAGGTGGAATTTTTTCTAAGTATAAAATGATCCATAAAGAGCATTTACGGCTCATGGAAGGAAACCTGCTCGTGGATCGTGTTGTATATCTGAGTTCCAGACATGAAAAAAATTTAGATTTTTAGAAGGTAACCCATGACCAATAGGATGGTCTGTGGTCTTGTTTATGGTCCATGGTTACCCTTCGTGAATGAGGTCCCTGAGTATAGAAATTTCACTAAGTGTGGAAGGGATCCATGAGTCCATCCATGACTCATGGATTAAGGTCCAATCCATAGATGGGGATTTCATGGTTTGATCAGTCGTAACCAGTCTCTAAAGATTGAAAAAGGAGAGTAGGACAATGAGAACCACCACTTGTGGTTTGATCCACGACATGTAATCGAGGTCGCGTGGTTTATATCTGGTGGTTTTAATGAAGGGAATTTTTGTCCTTTCCATCAGTCCTAAATCTAAACTATTCCATTTTTATGACCCTTTATACCCCCTAGCAGACCTTAAAGCCCTAGTTTTCCCTTCCTTTTCATTCTGCCCTAGTTTTCCCTTCCTTTTCATTCTTTTACTTTCTCAAATCTTCTGAAGCAAACATTCTCTCCAAGAATAAGGCAAGAAGGTTAGGGTTTCATGGGACCTTTCCAAATTTGAACATAGAAAGTAAAACCTCTAGTTTAAAAAGCCAAATATACATCATATTCCAAAATAATAGCATAAAAAGAAAATAGGTGGAGTCCTAAACTAAGGGCTTATCACAATAAAACTAGTCTTGGAGCGTTGGAAGAACTAGCCACGAGCCGAGGGAGGAGGAGCGTCGATCCCTACATGGTGACATCATGTAGGCAAATGTGCATTAGTACTTTGGAAATGTATTAAGTATGTGAGATGCAATACAAGTATGAGACTTAATGTCATTATTCATAAGTTAAAAAGTTCGATGCGTGAAAACGATAAGGGAAACATTAACATAAGCTCAAGCATGCACAAAGAATGACAACCAATATGAATGAGAGTAATGCACAAATGAAACATATATGATGGGACAAAGACATCAATATCATACTTTTATGGGAAAAGGTCGTAACTGACATAATAAGACCAATGTGAGCTACTACATGAAATCCAACATAACCCCCTATGCTGGCATGGGGAGTCCACTTGCCGGGTGGAACTCTGTCACATAGCATGCATCATCATATAGCATAAATTGCCTAGGTGGATCCACTAGCCTAACTTACAAGGACTCCTATGGTGGCACATAATTAGTGGGGCAAAGGGTTGCTTCTAGGGTTCCCTTACCGAACCCCATCTCATTGCCTCATTTGGTTGCTAAGTCATCCCACAAAATTCTTTTGGACATAAGCTTGGTCAAATAGGCACACTTAGAATCATAAGTAGCAATCTCAAGGGTTGCTCGAAACTTAAGGAACCATCCAGTGAGAATTGTCCTTTCATCTTGGGGACCATCATAAACATCATTTAGAGCATTATTCACATGCTTATAACTTTGACAAAACATCAACTTAAACATTTCTTTTATGCCCTACTTATCATCATACAACATGCAAGGATTGACTTTAAACTTAGTCGGCCAAATCACTAGTTGGGAAAAGAACTCATAAGTCATAAAAAATGCATGATCATGAGAGTAGTATGCTTATTTACAACATGCATTAATAATCCACTCATCTTTATTCAAAACTTAAATAATTGGATTCAATATTACCAACTTAAAACATATGAAAATACTTAGTAAAACATTATATGGTAAAGTTAAAGGCATAGTATAACATAAACATCATGAAATTATCATTAGCATGCATGGTAGTAATCATGGAACTTAAAAAAAAGGTAAAAGCTTTTAATGATAGACCTTGTAGGTGAAAGGAGAGCCATAAATCAACTTATATACCTTAGGTGTAGCCTAAGAAGAAAGAATTTGTTGTTATGGAGGGAAATCGACCATTTATCGATTCCCATTTACTCATGTTCTAGATGGTATATTTATGGGTACTAATGTATGTTTGAAATGCTTATTGTGTTTTTCTTAAATGATGTCCCATGGACCTATCTCATTTATTTCTACAAAATAAATGAGTTTGTCCCTATGAATATTTGGTATGCTGAGGTGGCTTGGGTGAGGTGCCTAGGGGTGTCTCATTCGCTGTGTTATGACGAGGACCTAGGCTTGGGTCGTGACAGAGACTATCCCCTAATTTTAATACATTTTTTAGAGCGACAAATGACCCCAAGGTAACCTTATGATTTGGCATGACACTGGAATATACATAAAATAATAATCAAAATACTAATGCAGAAGCTGGATCTGAAATAGCCTGTTAAAACTCAAATTTTAGATAGACAAAATCTGAATTTAACATTAGCTAAAGACTTATATCTAGTTGTCTGAAAGCCTCTATTAAGTTGAGTTGTTACAAGTCCCTAGCTAACTTAATGTCTGAAAGCTGAAAGCATAATACTAAAACAAAGATAGAGGTCGTCTTCAAACAATGAAGACTCACCAAAGTGCTACTGAGCTGATTGGAAGTTGTACTAACCGTGGGCTGAATGTGAACCTCCAAACTTATATTATCAAACAATATAGGCAGAGAGTATGTGGTGAATAGTTTAAATGCACTGAGTATGTAAGGCATGCATAATAAACATAGTAACTAGACTTGCTAAATCTAAAATGCTGAACTGAAGTAACATGAAGTGATGCAATGACTAAGTAATAACATGCACTAATATAAATTAAAAATTGATATAACTGATTACAAGGTCATGTAACATTTGAGACTAAATTATGGAAGATACTATAGACCTACATATAACTATGTAAGGTACTACATAACATTTGATGTATAATCCTCGTCCCCATTAAAAGGACCCAATATACTTTGCCAAGGTATAAAGGCTAATCTGAGCTAATGTGGTACCACTAAGCTAATGTCTATAAAATACTAAAGATTTAGTCCTTAACTAATGGGTGACCCTTAGTATCCTATGGAGGCACGCAGTTCAGGGACTTAGAGATTGCTACTAAACGTCTAAATCCTTAACTAATGGATGAGTCTTTACCCCTAAATTCTACTAAGTAATTTATTGATTGATTCAAGATGAGACTAACAATTTGGTGATCCAGCAAAATCTTGATTCCTCCTTCATTGTACTAAGAGAAGGCCATTATTTATAGCGAGAGTGGTAAAAGGAGGTAGGGGGGTTGTTGGGCTTTGAACTAGAGCCACTTATACTACAAAACTTTCATAGATCGGGTGGAAAGTCTTTCATGAGAAGAGATGGTAGGGTTAATACAAATACAACTGCTCATCAACCACCTTACAATAAAGTAATTTAGTTTGGCTATACCTGCCTTAATTCCCATATTTAGAATAATTGAAAGCAATCAATCCATCCTTTCTTTCCTCTATCTCCTAACACCTTAGAATAGATTTGATTGGAAAGAGGATAGTGAACAAACACAGTGGTTTGATTGTTGGAACTCCTAATGGAAACATGCTGATAAACTAACAATGTAATAATTTGTTAATACTGAAGAATACTGATAACTGATAGATATTGAGTAGCTCATGAATAGTAAATAACAGATAAATACTAAAATAATACTTCATTTGAAAGTATCTTTAATCATGAAAATCGATAATTTGTGACATGTATATGAATAACATAATTTTGAGACGTGAAAATACTTATATTCTAAGGGTTCATGAAAATACTATTTAAAAAAAATGAAATTATAAGTAAAAGATGCAAGTAGATGCTATTCATAGAGAAGAAGTGAATTTCAATAAAAATTCATGTAATTCCAAAATCCTAGGCATTGCAAAAATCATAAACTGAAAAGTTGAGGTTTTCTTTAGGACTCAATACATGAAAGAATATATGTTGATGAAATTTCACAATTTTGAAATGAAGACACTAGCTTGAATTCTTAAATGGACACATAAAGAGGAGGAGCTCTAGTCTTTGCTTAAAAAGAACCTTAAATGAGAACAATCCAGCCTCCAAGATTTTAGGCGAGAATAGGTGGGTTTGGTCGACTAATTTCTTTTTAATCCATTTAAAAATAGGCCAAAATAACCCAGTATAAGAATTAAAAAAGTGAAAAAAGATCAAAATGATCCTGACCGAAAATTGAATTTAATAGGATTTGCAAGGGCATCTATAGTCTATTGTTCCATCTATGGACTGTAGATCCTTATAGTAGAATTCAAGCTAAAATACATAGTCACTAAAGTTTTATCTGTGAGACACATTTATGAGTGTAGATTGTTCTATGATCTATAAATTTGGTTTATAAGAACCAAGCACATTTTTGAGTTTTAGTACTTTGATTTAAATCAGTGATCCATAAATAGAATTATGATCCATAGACTGGACTCATAAATCTCAAACAAACTTTTTAGTTTATTAAGATGGTGTATGAAGCACATCTATAACTAGTAGTTCTATTTACAGATCGTAAATGACACTTATAAAAATTTAAATTTTCTATAGTTTGAAACTTCTTAGGTTCTCAAGATCTGATCTGGGTTTAAATTTTTTAGAATATTACAATATCTCTCCTTTAAATTTTTTTATACTCGAATGGAGTCTACATAAGCTGAAAAGATTTGGGAAGAGCTACAATCTCAAGACTAAAAGCTACTGATAACTGATGGAGTAACTGATTTCAAACTAAAATATAAAGACTGGATTGAGTTCATGAATATGCATGCATACTGAGACATGAGAATAATTGAAAGACATGTATTTGAATAAAGTACTCTAAAGAAACTATTACCTCACACTAGAACTGAACCAGAAGGAAAGAGGTGCGGGAACTTGGCCATCATATCAGATTCTACTTCCCAAGAAGCTCCCTCAACTTACTAATTCCTCCTAAGAACCTTTATTGAAGCAATTTTCTTATTCATCAACTCATGGACCTGACGGTCAAGAATCTTAATGGGGACCTTTTCGTAAGAGAGACTATCCTTAATACCAACACTCTTTAAAGACAGAATTGAAATTGAATCATCAATAGAAAGGACACATGAAATACTGGATGTACTAATGCTAGATCTACAGGTAAATCTAAATCTTGGGCCACATTATCAAGATTCCTAGGCCACATTATCAAGATTCCTCATATTTTTATAAGACCCAACATATAGGGGATTGAGCTTTCCTTTCTTAACAAATCTTATTGCTCCTTTCTGAGTGAAATATTTATGAATATATTGAATGGTTCAACACTAAATTCAAGCTCTCTTCTCATTTGGATATGATTTCTTCATGCTTTGGCTTGTCCTCAACCTATCTCTAACAAGTTTAACTTTCTCCATATCCTTATAAATATATTCATACATTATCAAGCCACTTCACCAACCTCAAACCACTCTATAGGAGATCTACACTTTCTATCGTAAAACACTTTAAATAGGGCCAACTAAATATTGGAATGACAATTATTATTATAAGCAAACTCAATAAAAAGTATCATTCAATTACCCTTAAAGCCAATTATACAAGCTCTCAATATATCCTCTAAGGTATGAATAGTTCGCTCAGTCGGATCATCTATTCGTGGACGAAATGATGTGCTAAGATTAACCCGATGAAATACCCTAAAAATGTGTTTCAAAATGCTTATAATCGTATTTTTCATATATCTCAAAATTCCTGTGTGATATCAAAAATTTGACTTCATATTCTCGATTAGGGGCAAAATTGAGTGAAAAATGGGTAAAACCTGGATTTTAGAAGACTCATAGTGAAAAATAATTTTCACTAATTTTTGAATTCCAGAGAGCATCCGCGCCCTGGCCGCGATGCACCAGGGGCGCGGAGCAGTGTTATTCCCTTCTTCGAGTTTGGTCTGCTTCAC
>DF358735.1:30523-58300 GCA_000787875.1 Solanum virginianum
AAGTTTCAAATCTAATTTGGATATTATAAAGGATTACAAGATATCACATAAAATTTCTCCACTCAAATTGAATGGCAAAATGACAAGAAGCCAAACTATTGATCAAGTATATGTTCAGCTATCTTTAATGTGGATTCTGAAATGATAAAATTATTTTTTATTAAACAAAAAAGCGTCTCCAATAACAGATCGTTAGAAAAATCAAAGAGAAGAAAACACATTTTCCGATAGATAATTAAGAGGTCCTTTCCCTATTATTAGAGAACCAGGAAGGCTGCACCTCTTGAATACTAGTTATTGTGCCACTATAAACGTTGGGTAGCAAAGTGCGGCACATATGATTGCTGAAAGCTTCTAAGTAGTAAGCCCACTCCAAGATGATTGCTCCTAAGGAAGAACTGGCTTTAAAAAACTCTTCACAACAATCATATTTTTGACAAGGTATAATTAAAGGCTCTATGTGTGCTCACAGGCACAAAATATTTATTTCAAAACTATTTCAAGCAAATGCAAACTGAGAGCAGACAACTAGTGTATTCCACTTACTGAGCGGATAGCTATTGCATTGTCACTTTGACACTTGGAAAAACTAAATCCCACATAGTTCCTCCTCCCAAAATAGGTGAATCCTAGTCTGCAGAAGAATTATAAACTCTGAAGCCGTCAACATCCAATAATGATGGTGAATCTCTGGGATATTTTCTTCCAAGCCTTCGTCGAGCTCTATTAGCTTGTATATGACACATAAGTTCAAGAATTTAAGTGTTGAGTTTATAAAATCAAATATAAGGAACATGTGACCTAGCTATTAATTTATGGACTAAGAAACCTTAAACTAATTCCATTTACTGCTAAAAATTTTAGCATGTCTGTTTAATTGAAAGAGAAAACACACTTTGATCATCAATTAACCTACTTATAAAAGAAATCAGGGAAATACGAAAGAAAACTGTTTGACAGAACAAAACTCGTGTACTTACAAAATTAGAAAAGATGTACTTTATCTCCAAAATCACATGTGAACAAATTAAACAGATGAGTCCAATTTGTTCAACTTAATTAAGCTGGTGGTTCCCCATCTAACAATCACTTACTTTTTCACTTTGCTTCGGCAAAACAAATGGATTTGTAAAGCCAATTTATGATTCCAAGATACACATCTCCAATTCAACAAAGAGATGGTCAATTTCCTTTTCCCATTCTTCTTGGGGGAAGATGAGGAACCTCTACCCCCAGAGAAAGAAAAATGGGAAAAGGAAATTGACTATCTCTTTGTTGAATTGGAGATGTGTAACTCGGAATCACATATTAGCTTTACATATTAATCTGTTTTGCTGAAGCAGAGTGAAAAGGTAAGTGACTGTCAGATGAGGAACCACCAACTTAATCTAGATGAACCAATTAGACTCATCTGTTCAGCTTATTCATATGTGATTTTGGAGATCAAGTACATCTTCCCTAATTTTCTAAGTATACGGCTTTTGTTCTATCAAGAACTTTTCTTATGTATTTCCCTGATTTCTCTTAGACGTTAGGTTATTTGATGATTGAAGTGCATTTTCTCTTTCAATAAAATAGACGTGCTAAAATTTATAGCAGTAAATGGAATTAGTTTGAGGTTTCTTAGTCCATAAGTTAATAGCCTAGTTACATGTTCCTTATATTTGAGTTTATAAACTCAACACATATTCTTGAACTTATGTGTCATCTGAAGGCTATAATTCTGTATGATGGCATGGAAGAAAATAACTCAGATAGTCGGCATCACTCTCGGATGTTGACGGCTTCAGTCTTTCTAATTCTTCTGTAGACCATCATTCTCCTATTTTTGGAGGGGGAACTATGTGGGATTTAGTTTCCCCAAGTGTCAAAGCGACAATATATCCGATAACAATAGAATCAAACACATAAACTGAAAGTACCTATAGAAATAGAAAGACTTGGACAACAGTAAATCATGATTAATAAATAAATAAGCAAAACAATGGCACACACTATTTGAAAGAAAACTCAATTAACTCAAATAGAACCACTAATTATGAACCTATATTCACAGAAGCATCAAAATAAACTCAATAAAGAGCAAATGATCTATGTGGTTGAAAACTTTACCGAAGTTTTAAACTTTTAGCTGAATCTATAAGCTACAAGAGCAACAAAGACATCAAAAAGTGGTGGTTACTTTGCCAAAGTTTTAAGATTTTGGCTAAATCTATAAGCTACTGGAGCAACAATGGTATCAAATGGTGGTGGTTCGTTGGACCTCCTAGGTTTTTTTGGAGATGAGGGTGGCTTCAAGTGTTCGCCAGTGGAGTATGCATAAGGTTGAGAGTAAGAAAGGAGAGAAAAATTAGGATTTTCCTAATCTAGAAATTATTCCTCCTAAGATTATCGACCTCCCCATTATCATTCTAACTATAAACCCAAAATCTATTGGGCTCAAAATAATGGCCCAAAATTATGGGCTGGTTAAATATTTATATATGCAAAATTCTTTATCTCTGTAAAAAAGTATTATTAGATTGAACTAAAATTACTAAAACGAATATAAAAAAAATATAACCAATGATATATAAAAAATACAATTTTATACAAAATGTTGACTTAATCAAACTAATTAATATTTTATATTTACAGATTGTGAAAAATATTAAAAAGTAAAATCAGTTAAAATTCAAACTAAACTAATTTAAATCTTAATATTTTGAAAATAAGGATAATTGTTGATGAATTATTCTAAAATAGTAGAAAATGTATTTTGAACTACTCTAAGGAAAAAACTTATATGTATGAATTTTTAAAAAAATGTTCGGCCAAAATTGAGTATCAACAGTTGTCCTTTTCTTTTTATATATGATTAATAAAGAGATCATAGACCAAGAAAATTGACAAATCCTATTTTGACCAAATGCATAACCTTCAAATAGCAGTATGGCTTGATTGTGATGGATGATGCTCCTCAGCTTGCATCCAAAAGTTCCACACTGCATCCTTATTGACGTGGTCCACTTTTGTGATTCAATTAAAAATGTATCCTTTTGGACGTCCTAAAAATAACTAAGATAAAACACCATTAGTAGAGACAAAATTAATGAAAAGGCTGTCATGACCTGGTCCCGGTTATGATGGCGCCTGCTAGGTCCCACATACAGGCAAGCCAATTTCCAACCTAAGGGTGTCACGACTCGAACCTAGCATCTAGGAGTGGCATGACAAATGGGAACCCAAAAGTCCCTAAACAACCCTCATAGCATCTATCCACATATCATCGGTTCGGAAGCGTATATGAAATAGTAAACACATAGTTCTAAGGGATGGAAAAGCAAGACTCATGCTATGGGGACATCATAGGGATAGGGATTTACATGGATTTCACATAACACATAGCACATAAAGACTAAGGGGCGGGTAAGTATGACTCACTCTATGGGGGAAATATGGAACTTAGGATCTTTCACATCATAACATATAAGCATATCATAATACTCATAATCCATCTATAAAACGATATCCGATAGATAGCCACAACCATAATCAAAATCTCTGAGTACAATACTTAGCATATAAACATACAAGAGTCTACAAGATGTCCAACACGTCTCTAGTCATAAGATAGGATAGGGGCCAAGATAAGTCCCGGTCTCACCCTCAAAGTAAATAACATAAACAAAGCATCATAGGTAGAGAAATGATGGTTCGTCCTTGGAGGATAGGACTCACCACAACAAGTAACTCAAGTTTCAATCTAGCCATCATACGGTGGATGAAGGTAATATCCGGTCCCTACATGGTTAGATCATGTAGGCAAAAAGTATGCGTTAGTATGTTTGCATGTACTATGTATGCGGGCATGCAATGTACATTACCTATCAAACTTGTATTCAGTGTTAGATGGCAAGGGCATATATATAGAAATAATCATATAGCAACGAAAAATTTATATCAATATGCCATGAAGTGCATTATGCATGACTGCAACAAATATTTTATATATATGAGGATGAGACTATAACCGACATAAGACCAAGTGAGTTATAACTTAGAACTCCGTCGTCTGCCCCACAACGGATAAAGAGGTGACCTACTTGCCAAAGGTAGATCCATAATCATTTAGCATCCACAAAGGGGCATAAACATACCTATGTTAGGCACATAGTTCAAGAGAAAGGAGTATAGACCCTTGGGGATAGCCCACTCTGCCTCCAATACCATCGGTGCTATGTCATCATCCCACTAGAATACATATATACATACATATATATATATATATATATATATATATATATACAGAGAAATGAGAATGGACACTTGGGGATAGCCTGTCTGCCTCAAACCTCAATTGATGCTCCTTAAACATAGTGGTGTAAACAGCCATAATTGCTCAATGAGCCTTAATCATAGACATTTATGTGATCACATTCTTGTCATAACCATAATCATATCAAACCATATACAAAACATATTGGGTCTTAACCCACTTCATAAGCTTCATAAAATCCATAATCATTTACGCATATGCCATGAGTGAGATAAGGTTAATATGGGTAATAGAGATTCAAACATGCTTTCATATCTTCATAACTTCAATGTAACTCATCATATTAGGGCTTAAATAACTTTAAAATAAATAAATAAACATAGCCCATACATCAATTGAATTTATTAAACAATAATCTTCAAAACCCATATTTAAAGTAAGCTAAAATTCCATGAAATTGAGTGTAAAAGAGTTTGGGTCTTCTTGGTTGAAAGGGACCAAGAATTAATCCCATATACCTTAGCTAATGGAGAAGATTCAAGAAGAAATGTTAAGAAATTTTGATGAAGAAGAAGACCCCTTTCCTTAAGCTTCAAGACAATCCTTCAATGTTCACCTTAAGGAGTTCTTAAGAGAGAGTTTGAATATAATTCTAAGTGTGAGAATGAATTTGAATGAGGGGGAGAAGAGTTTAGGTCATTTTAGTGCCTTAGTATAGCTTACGAAGTCACAAAAGTCTCTCAGGAGAAGCCATAATTACAAAAAATCCATTAATGAAGCGAAAAATAATTTCTTGCCAGGGGTTCCATGAGAAGATATCATGGTCCATACAAGGTTTCACGGACAGTGAAACTCTCCGTGAGACCATACTTGGCTAATTCATAGGGAACTTTGCACGGACAGGCTTTACGAAAACGGGCATAACTTCTTGTTCTGAACTTGGAATGAGATGACACCAGATGCATTGGAAATCTAATTCAAAGTACTTCAATTTGACTAGTTATGGGCCACCTAGTTCATTTTGTTCTATGAGATATGACCATTTGAAGTTGATCCTTCTATCGGTTCTTGTGAAAAACTTAACCAATGGAATTCCTTTGAACTTGGCTTGATGAATGAGGCCCATGATGACCCTAAACCACATAAATAAGCTTGAATTGAGGGCTTGAAAGTGGACTTAGCTTGATCTTGAAGATTTCATACTTAGAAAAATACGACGAAAGCACCCATACGGTTGGTCTCACAGTCCATACCAAGCTATATGGACCATGTAGTCCTCCGTACCACTTCACTTAGAAAATTCTTCTCACTTAGAAAATTCTTCACGACAAAGTTCTGAGACGATGATCCAATACTTGAAAAAGTTTCACTCCGAAACCCATATAGAAGGGACTCACAGACCGTGAAATACCAAATAGTCTGTGAGAGCGGCCGTACCACTTTGCTTGGTCTCAAAACTGTGGAGTCTCAAGCCCAAGGCTAGCATATGGTTCGCCACATGGTCTGTATGGCCTCACACAGACCATGTTGGCCCAAGTGTGGTATACCTTGGTCTCAAACTCCACACTAAGGCCCTCACACCCCACATAAGGCCAAGGCTCACTTCAAGGAGGCTCCACACAATCCGTATAGCACTACATGAACTGTGAAGGCTTTCATGAAGCTTCACTTTGGTCTTAAACTTTTTGGAACCAAATTTCCAAGCTCTATTGAAGTCGTACAATATTCGTGCCCTTACAAAGGGTACCTGTCCTAGCTCTCTATTCTAAACCAAATCGATATAATAACGATATATACATTGAAACCTACCCAGAACCTGGAAGTTAACTGTACAGAACTACAATAGACACATGGACATATCATATAAGTATATTTATGATCATAATAATATACACAATTGGAGTGCCTCTACAAATACATAACACTATTGTACAAGGCCAATGTGTGGATACAAATGATGGCCATCAACATGAAGGAGACCACCAAGAAATTAGATCTGACTAAAAGTCTCCAAAGCCCTCCCGAAGTTCCCAAACTCAGCTATGGCAGCATGTACCTAGACCTGCACCATGGAAAGACACATAAGTAGGGGTGAGTAGTAGAAAAGGCACCCAATAAGCATCATTGACTGACCGAGTGAAACAGTAAACATATATAAAGCCCAAATATAAAGAGAACTATAGCAGTGTAGCAAAACAAACTTAGATCAAGGCATAGGCATGTCTGGAAAGCCTCAAACCACCACTAAGCCAACCAAGGAGATGAACAATAATAATTGAACCAACGTAAGTGATGATCATGATAACCTGAACCAACCCAAGGGATGAACATCGATACCACTGATGAAAACTATGTAGGCTCATACCATAACTGCCCCCAAACTTAAGCATCGTGTTGTACGCAGGTGGAAGGCCCTAGCATCTATGCCAGTATGACAACTAGGCCCCTATAAGCCTAAAAGGTACACCCGCGCATAATAATAATGTCGACAGAAAATAAAAGAACCCCTCTGAACCATCACAAAATCCCATAGAGCCATCATAGAATCCTATAGACCTATCACAGAGACTAGTTCTTTATATCATCAGTACAAGGGTAAGCATTACATACGTGTAAGGCTCTAGTATCTAAGCCTAAATGCCTCCTAAGCCCCTTTAAGCCTAGGAGGTACACCCACACACAATTAGGGAGTGACTAGGTGAGTGGATCCAGGGGTAAGTAATCACGATACCTTGCCTCAACTATCACAAGCCAATCAGGTCCTCGACCCTATGTCAATACGTGGCACCCGATCCACAATCGTCTGACCTGGCCTTCTGTCGAGCAGTCAGCCAGGGCCAGATGGTCTAACACTTAATATAATGGTAGGACGTATTCCCCGTGGGAGAAAAATTCCTCTCACATAAATAATAGTATCTCATCTCAGGATGCCAATCATGGGGCCCAGCCCCACAAAATATCAATCAGCATCCACGACCCAAATCTCATCCATTGCTTAGTCCGCAAAATCGATATCTTTCGCTCAGCGCTCAAGCGAGACCACCAGAACTCAGAATATGGGGTGTGTAACCCATGAAATTGGATACTTAGGTATGACCACTGGTGTTCAAACAACAATCGATAACATCATCTAGGACTCGAGGTATCAATCAATCACTCACTCAACCAATTTATCCAGATCTGAAATTCCAAAGTCATATCATGCCCAAAGTGAACATAGGCAACAACACTCTCAATGTAGGTATCGCACAGTCTTAATCCAACCTACATAATTACGATCACCACCTCTCTTAGATACATCAGATATTCCAGTATCAGATGAACTAAACTGATACACAATAATTGTCAATAATACACCAAAGTATATATATCACAAATCACTTGAGAATCATGCATCTCTAAGGCCAAATATATCATAACCTCGTCAATCACAAGTGCCCAGAGTAAACATAGACTATTACAACAAATCACAAATATCTAGGATACATAAACCCTACCGAGTCATATCTATATTGGAGTCAAGCTGCAGTACGACATATAATCAATCCAGTCTCCTGGTCATCATATCTCAGTAGCAACAGGATATACATATTCGTACAGCTAAGAATAAAGTCAGAACACATGCATGTCTCAGAGCACTAGCCCATAATCGACCTTTCTCAGACCCCTCCTCTATGTAAGGTAACTTATATGGTAACATCAGTATAACCTAAGCTATGGCCCAGAAGGATAGATAAACAGAAGGATGTTACCTACACAAAATCATAATGTAGCCCAGCTACTACAAAGGATTTCACCCAAGGCAACCATTTGCCTTCCCATTGATAATTTACCCTTCTTTAAATAGGATGTTAGTTCCCAAGACAAACCCACATAGCTAGTGTTTCGTCACTGATAACCTTGGGAAACATATAGGATATTATCTTCACCGAACATCGAGGGTCACACTACCATCTCTAAACTACCAGTGGTTCAGTAGCAACACCTCTCATATCACAGAATGCAAGGCTCCCTTTGGGGTGCACTATACCTGTCCCCAGAACATGGTGTGTCTCTTTGATCACTAACGAGTGGCACAAGTACATAGTAGATAACTATAGTATACAAGATCATATAAACCACAAGGCAACATAGAATCATATTTAATCCGGTAATTCTACCAGAAGTACTCAGAAAAGATATAGACCACATCATTCATATACATACCAACACGATAGAAATACTAGATTCAACGCACAAGGTAGCATATAACTACAGGTCAACCTCAATAGCTAGTATATTCTATTAGCCTTAGACCACACACACATACAAGCCAGAGTCAAGTTGAATGTACATACCTGTCACATGTTCATAGCTCCTGCCAACCCTTTTCAGGCCCTTTCGTAGTTATATAATGTAAGAACTTAAGTAATATCGTAGCTACAGCCAACATTAGCCTCAATACAACAACTATCATCCCACAACATTATATATATATATATATATATATATATATATATATATATATATAGCAAATGATTAGCAATTTTATTTTTTATAATTTTTCTTTTCTAGAATTGATTTGTGATAGTGTCGCGAGGCGTAACTATCGCAGACATGTATTAATATTGACTCCGCAATAGGTTCTATATATATATATATCCTTCCATATACAACATATACTCTACAACTCAATTCGTAAACAATACATTTTTACACATTCCAACTCAAGTATGCAAATATTTCATCATAGTTTAGGGTTTAGAAAAAGTCTAGCCTACCTAGTATCCGACCTCTCTTGCTTTGAGTTAAACCAACCAAGTTTTTCCTCTCTAAATTGCTTCCCAATGTTGCTTAGCTATTAAAACATAAGTCACAAGATAATTATGACTTATTTGGTTGTAAAATCTTAGGAAACAGGTGAAATTGTATCAATTATGACTAAAAGGGAGAAAATTGTGGCCCACATCCAAATTCCTAAACCAATCCAAGAAAAATTATCCCTACGTCACCCCAACCCATTGCTAGAAATTCAGCCCAAAATGGACCCCAGAAGACCGAGAAAAGGAAAAAAAATGAAGTTAAAAACTTTACCAGAAAAACATTCTTTTTAAAACTTTCTTGGCCAAAATTCTAAAACATGGGACAAAATCAGTGAACACCTAGCATACCAAAGCGTTCCTCTTGGAATATAGGACAATTTAGACACAAATTTCACTTAATTTCACTAGGAAATAGTTAAGATATTGCAATGTAAAGTGTTCACTCATTCTTGATATATCATTAACAAAAAAAGTGGAGATTTACCTTGAAATATATGTCATATCCCTAATCCAACTTCATCATGACATTTCTTACAAAAATCTAAGTCATGCAGCATTTTGAATCACTCAAATCGATGAAAAATGAGCTCGAAATTGTGGTGCAAAGTTGAGAAGGAAAATATATGTACACACATATATATCACTAATTTCCTGGAAAAAGGTGCATATATATAGTAATATGTGCTGCTGATAGCTCACTGCCACATGACAACGTAAGATTACACCATGTGGCAGCCTAGAATTACCATGTCATCCACCTCTCTTTCCATTAGTCCTTCAATCTCTTTTTCGTCATTTCAGGCTCTTCCGAACTTCGATTTTTGTAAATGAACTATATAACCCTATGAATTTAGATGTTTTGAATCCAATGGTGCAGCCAAAATTTCAAATGAAGCTTCCTGTTATAAATTGAGGGTCCTACTTCCTTATCTTAACTTTTAACGGAAAGCCCTCGAGGGGGTCAAATCACATTTGGATGTCCCTGGTATCAAATGAAGTGACGCCCTAGACTTAAATAACCATTTTAGAGCTACCCACACTATAAAAATTCTCATATAGGGCACTATTCCCGAGGGTGTTGGCTAGGTAAACTATTAACTGGTTCCTGTAGCCAAATTTGCAATCCATGATATAATTGCACCAAACATGTTTCTAGCCTACTTCGACCATTCCAGAGCTAACAGAATCATCAGAATTCCATTCAGAGGCCATTTGCTAGGACTTTACTCGAAAACTCATTGGATGGGTATAACTTCCTGGTTAACTCAAAAATGCACATACTCCCAAATAACCTGACTAACTCCCAAATAATCACCCCAATTGTCTAAAGGTCACTTTACACATAGTCCAATCAACATAATAATAGAAAAACCATAGAAATAACCCGAGGGTCATTACAACATTCTCCAATAATAAGACTTTCATCTGCAAATATATGAACATATGCATACCTGTAGGGTCCAATCCACACCACAAGTATATAAGTCATAAGCATTTTGTTTATTCTACAATTATTCAGTTCCACTATCACTATCTAGAAATCCCACCCACCCTCTATATATAACAGAGAGTTAGTACAAAAATTCAACAAGAAAGTCTCAAGAATCAACTATTTTTCCCATTCGCTTAATTCCCGAACAAGTCACGAGGATCAGTCGACTAGACATACCTAACCTTACTATGTCACCAGATATTCGGGTAATCATAGTTGTCACAATGCTCTCATGGTTTATATATATGGGTTTTACTACATTCCTGGCTTTCATATATAAGTGATTCCCATAACCAACCTCAAATGGACCACAAGCTAACCAAATAACTGCAAAGAATAGCTAATATGCTCTCATTCACACATAGGGCAAAAACCTCCTTCCTTTTTCTGTCCAATCCACCCGATATCGCTACCAAATGCTCAATAATGTAGCAAATCCCCAATAGGCTACCCACTCCAAAGACTTTTTGTACTTCCCTTCGTACCCAGACATTTGTATCTTACTTCTCAAACATGGTCCTCGATAGCTATGATCATTCGACCCCTATTAAAATTACCCCAAAAAGTGCCAAAAAATGAGCCTCGAGTTACTAGAATTTTAAATTTTAGATATCTAAAAATATAACTTCATATTCTTATTTAGAAGGTCAAAATTAGGGGGGAATGGGTCTAATCCCGATTAAAGAGCAAATGATTAGCAATTTTATTTTTTATAATTTTTCTTTTCTAGAATTGATTTGTGATAGTGTCGCGAGGCGTAACTATCGCAGACATGTATTAATATTGACTCCGCAATAGGTTCACATCGCTGACCAGACGGAACCTATGTATTTTATTGCCAGTGATTTTTATCTCGGTGCAACGCTTTTGGGTCTTGGGGCTAAGTGTTCCCAAACATGTTTTTACCTATACTTAGCCTTATTTCACAGTCATATCATCCCAAACATTCCCCAGTACTCACCAAACCACTTACCAAAATATTTACTTTCAAATTCAAGTCCCAAAATCCTCATCCGCAACTAAGGATTTCCACTCAAGCTATTAGTCTCCATCTCCAATCTTCATTAAGTTCATCTCCAAAGCTAAGGTATGTGAGTTTCTTTCATGGGTTCCTTTCATCCATGATACCTAAGCCTTCTTTTACTCAAATTACATGATTTAAAGTTTATTTACAAATAGGTCTTGCATATTATGAAATTCACTACACACTATGATGAAGCTGTGTGAAATAGTGACTGGTTTCCTATGTTTTGAGCTATAAATCTTAGATCTATTATAAGGTTTGAGGAGGAGTTTTGATGTATACTACTTGAGCGTATTGCAAGATATTAATTGATGGTTTTACAATGAATTTTCTTATATAATTTCACTCTTGAATTGCATGGTCTTACACTAGCATTACACACCCTCAAAGTGTTTGACAAAATGTCCGATGTGGTTTCTTGAGGAATTGAAGGTCCAAAACATATCTTATGAGTTGAATGACTTTATTATGATAAAATGAACATTTATATGAGTTATATTTATGAGAAGTATCTATGTCATTGTATAATGACCATGACTTGTTGAGGGGGTGCTACACCTTGACTACCTTGGTGAAGGGTGTGATATCTATCAACCATTGTTGAGGGGTTGATAGAAGCACTAGTTGCTTGGTCTATGATGATGGTCTCCATCTACTTATGTATTATGATTTATATGAACATTATTTTACTTCAAGAATCATTTATACATGTCATATCGTTACTATGACATCCATTGTTTATGTTTATGCATTTCAATTATGTTACCTATCTCTTGTTGCATTGCATCCTACATACTTAGTACATTTATGACTACATGATGTTACCATGTAGGGACCAAAGTTCCACTTGATCATCCTCCTCCTCCACGTGGCTAGTATGATTACTCTCAAAGCAATTTGGTGAGTCCTCAATTTTGGGGATAATATCTTTGGTCCTATGTTATGTATAAAGACTCTCTATTTGGTCATCATCCCTTCACCATGTGGTTACTAGCTTCCATTCAAGCTAGTTGGTGAGTCCTCATGTCCGAGGGCAATATTTATGTTCCTATGCTATGTATTGAAGACTATCTTTCCTTTTTGGTATACTTCAACTATGAGGGTGAGCCCGGTTACTTGTCTTGGCCCCCACTAAGTTCTATGTTAGAGGTACTGTTGGAAAAATATGTATTATGTTTGAGCTTTGACTTACTTATGTGAGTCTCTCTCCCATACTACTAATTTCCCCTTGTTTATGTTTCTTATGATGAACTATCTTGCTTTCGCGATCAAGGATATTTGATGATATGCTATGAGGCTTATTTATAGTTCCTTTAGGTTCCCTATTCATTGGTCATGCTTATGCCCTTGGCTTGGGTCATGACAAAGATGGTATTAGAGCACTAGGTTGATAGATCCTCGGAGTCTAACATACTATGTTGATTAGTGTCTTATTGATGGTTGTGTTGTACACCACAACTATGAGTAGGAGGCTATGAGACATTTTAGGAAAAGTTTCCCTTCTTCATGTTTTAAGTCGTGCTATAGAGTTAAAGTAAGTTTTCCCCCCTAACAATTATCATTTGATATGCTAGTTGATCATGCCTAATGTAAGAGGAAGAAGGGCCCTTACACCTAAAAGATAACCGACCTACTCTGCTCCTCAAGTTCCTTAAGGTGGAGGGGCTATCGAGATTGAGCTTTGGATTCCTATAATCGTGTTGGCCATGTATAATCGCTTAACTCAATCGATCGGTGGGTCCTTGAGACTTCAAATGGTAAAAGTGGAGATGAGAAGTCTAAGAGGGCCCATTTAAAAGGAAAGTTCCAAAGCCTCAAGGAAAGAGATGATGCTATGTGCCTAACATATGGTAAGGTTCACAGAGGCCCATGTTTGAAGGTCACCAATGCTTGTTTCCATTATGGTGAAGAGAGGCATAAGAGGAGGGATTGTTTGGTAACCCCAAAGGGAGGAAGAAGAAGGGTTCAATGTGAAGACGATAATGGTGGGATGACTAACCCTAAGTGTCAAAGGTGAGGAAAGAACCATGGTGGCCCATGCTTGAGAAAGACTAATGCTTGTTATGGATGTAGTAGAGTGGGTCACAAGCTAGTTAATTTTCTGTATGCACAAAAGAGGTATAAGGATGGTCGACCTTTAGAATAAGGTAGTCATGCTAATCAAGGGGCTCATGGAGGGGATGAGACACCCGAGGTTGTTATCGGTATGTTAAAGGCTTTTCTTGATATTGTTGTGCATTCTTTGATGGTTTCAAGGGTTGCTTTTCCTTTTATTATTCCTTTTGTTGCTAGTCGGGTATGGTTATGTGAGTATTATTGCCAGAAGGGTTTAAAGGTTGTTCCATGTTCATATTGTATTAGGTCTTGCCTTGTTGCTTGTTGGATTTGATGCGATGGATTTTGATGATGTACTTAGAATGGAATAGTGGCATGCATGTTGTGTCTCCTTTAGTGGTAGAACCCATATAGTTAGATTGCGACTCCCTAATGAACCCGTATTTGAGTGGAGGGTTGTCAAGCGGTAGCGAAAGAGGTAGGTCCATTCTTGTCTTAAGGTTCAATTGATCTCTAAGGGTTGCGCCATGTTCTTATTGCATAAAAGTCTTATCTCGTGATCTTGATGAACTTAGCTACTACCTTGGTGAAGGGTGTGATATCTATCAACCATTGTTGAGGGGTTGATACCTTGACCACCTGATTGGACAATTTGATGTCCATTTACCCATAAGGGGTTGATACTTTGACCAACTAATTGGAGGGTATGATGATGTGTTAGAGGTCTTGGAGTGGTTTGGCTAGTTGCATAGCATGCTTCCAAGGAGTGTAGAACCCATACGGTTGTAATATGATGGTTAGGATCAGTCGATCTATTTGGTCAACCATAATGGGTTAGTCACTTCTCTAAGATTTATCCTTGGTTTGAGTTTTGTGCCCATGTGAGGATGCGAGTAGGTGATATCCTTAAGTGTCTTTTTAGACTAGGAGTGAGCATTTTGAATATTTGTGGAGTTGTTTAGTTGACTTATGCACAAGTTGTGTTTATGGGTCTTATGAACAGGGTCTTAAAACCCTACCTTAGTATGTTTGTGGTAGCCTCTAGCGAGGGAGTATTGATTTATTTAGAGCTTGTGAATCATTTGGGGGGTAGTGATGCAAGTCTTGAGGGATGAGAGGTTGTTTGATAAATATGATAGGTGCGAGTTGAGGATAACGAGAAGGAGGTTAGAACTCCTTAAGGATTGTTATATGAGTGTGCATTATTTCCCCGTTGAGGCTAATGTGTAGTTGATGCTCTAAGTGGGGTGCCCATGGGTAGTCTAGCATATGTGCATGATGGTGACAAGGAGGTGACTAGAGAGGTCCATCGGTTGGCTAGATTGGGGTTAGGTTTGAGGAAGTTGAGCATAGTGGTGTATTATTCTTAATGGTTCCAAATCTTCATTGGTTGAGGAGGTTTAGTTTAAGTAAGACCTTTATTCTGCCTTATTAGAGTTGGAAGTTTTGGGTGGAAAGATGGTAGAGAGGAGGTTATCTCCCAAGGGGGAGATGGTGGTTCATGGCAACAAGTGGAATATATGTGGTTAAGGTTGACAAATGAGTTATGGTTGTGAGTCCTTTTATAGTATAGAGGAAGTTGGTAAGGCTGCATATGGATTGAATTTGCCTAGGGATATGATTATGGTTTATTTGGTTCTTCATGATTCAAGGTTGAGAAGATTTATTGGTGGCTCTAGTGCTATAGGACCCTTTGAGATGGTGGGTGATGTGGAGGATAAGTTGACTTAGGAGAAGGTCCCGGTGGAGGTGTGGATGGATGAGTGAAGAAGTTGGCTAATATTGATGTGGTGTTCGTCAAGGCCCTATTGGCAGAGTCGTCCATTCGTATGTGTCTCTCGGAGAGCCAGTGCGGGCATGAAGAAGCAATATCTGTACCTCTTTCATTTGTCTATTTGTATGTGTCTCTCAGGGAGCTGGCGTAAGCATGGAAGAAGCAATATCTATATCTCTTTCATTCTATTCAAGATTATGATAACACATCAAGTCCATTTCTATCTAACTTGTACGTCTCTTTTACATTCGGGACAAATGTTCGCAAGGGGGAGATATAAAATGACCCCAAAAAGTGCCCCAAAAAGTGCCTAGAATTTTAAATTCCATATAACTCAAAATCCATGTCTGATATCAAAAATTCGACTTCATATTCTTATTCAGGGGGTCAAAATTAGGGGGTAAAAGGTCTAACCCCGATTAAAGAGCAAATGATTAGCAATTTCATTTTTTGTAATTATTCTTATCCAGAATCGATCTGCGATAGTGCTGCTATGCGCAGCTATCATGGACATGTATTAATTTTACCTCCGCAACAACTTCATATCGCGGACCAGACGCAGACATGTGTATTTTGTTGCTAGTGATTTTTATCTTGGTCAAAGGCTTTTGAGTCTTGGGTCTAAGTGTTCCCAAACGTGTTTTTACCTATACTTAGCCTTATTTCATCCTCATATCATCACATTCCCCAATACTCAAAAAAACACTTAGCCAAATATTTAGTCCCAAAACCCTGATCCAGATCTAAGGATTTCCACTCAAGCTTTAAGTTTCCATCTCTAATCTTCATTAAGTTCATCTCCAAAGCTAAGGTATGTGGGTTTCTTTCACCTATGATTACCAAGCCTCCTTTTACTAAAATTAGATAATTTAAAGTTGATTTACAAATGGGTCTTGCATATTATGAAATTCACTGCACACTATGATGAAGCTATGTGAAATACAAACTGTTTTGCTATATTTTGAGCTATAAATCTTGGATCTATTGTAAGTTTTAAGGAGGGGTTTTGATATATACTGCTTGAGGGTCTTGCAAGTTGTTGATTGATGGTTTTACAATGGATTTTCTTGCATGATTTCACTCTTGAATTGCATGGTTTTACACTAGCATTATACACCCTCAAAGTGTTTGACAAAATGTTCGATGTGGTTTCTTGAGGAATTGAAGGTCCAAAACATGTCTTATGAGTTGAATGACTTTATTATGATGAAATGAACATTTATATGAGTTATATTTATGAGAAGTATCTATGTCATTGTACAATGACCATTCCTTGTTGAGGGGGTGCTACACCTTGACTACCTTGGTGGAGGGTGTGATGTCCATCAACCATTGTTGAGGGGTTGATACCTTGACCACCTAACTGGAGGGTGTGATGTCTATTAACCTATAATAGGTTGATACTTGACCACCTAATTGGACGGTGTGATGTCTATTAACCGGCAAGGGGTTGATGCCTTGGCCACCTAAATGGAGTGTGGGATGTCCATTAACCGACAAGGGGTTAATGCCTTGGCCACCTAAATGGAGGGTGGGATGTCCATTAACCATTGTTGAGGGGTTGATACCTTGGACACCTTGTTGAAGGGTGTGATATTCATCAACCGATTAAGGGGTATATACCTTGATCACCCTCCAATGGGGTGCCAAACCTGGGATTCTAAGCACTAGTTGCTTGGTCTATAATGATTGTCTCCTTCTTCTTATGTATTATGATTTATATACACATGATTTTACTTCAAGAATCATTCATACATGTCATATCATTACTATGCTATCCATTGTTTATGTTTATGAGTTATGGTTGTGAGTCCTTTTATAGTATAGAGGAAGTTGGTAAGGCTGCATATGGATTGAATTTGCCTAGGGATATGATTATGGTTTATTTGGTTCTTCATGATTCAAGGTTGAGAAGATTTATTGGTGGCTCTAGTGCTATAGGATCATCATTTCTCTACCATGTGGTTACTAACTTCCATTCAAGCTAGTTGGTGAGTCCTCATGTCCGAGGGCAATATTTATGTTCTTATGCTATGTATTGAAGACTATCTTTCCTTTTTCGTATACTTCAACTATGAGGGTGAGCCCGGTTACTTGTCTTGGCCCCAGCTAAGTTCTATGTTAAAGGTATTGTTGGACAAATATGTATTATGCTTGAGCTTTGACTTATGTTATTCAAGCTATTTAAATATGATTCTCTCTCCCATAGTCCCAATTTCCCCTTGTTTATGTTTCTTATGATGAACTATCTTGCTTTCGCGACCAAGGATGTGTTATGATATGCTATGAGGATTCTTTGGGGTTCCTTCGGGTTCCCCATTTAAAGATCACGTCTGGGCCCTAGGATTAGGTCGTGACACCTATTCTATTGCATTTAATAATCAACTTGTGGCAAAAATGTAATAGCACCTGCAAGTGCTAACAAATCACCAAATTCATGCTACACGGCATAGTAGTCAGCCTAACAACCATGATTTTCCACTCATAATGGCCATAAAAGATTTGGGTATAGCCCAGAATGTCCTCCACCACCACCACCTCCCTTAGCAATATCAGACAATCATCTAAACTCAATGAAATTGTACTAGAGTACATGTAACTCACCCAAAATACACCGGTGTAAAATAAATATGTGGAAAGCAAAATATATAATAGAACAAGTTTGAGGTAGGGTGAGCTCAAACGCAACCAGTTCAACCCATTTTAAAACCTCAATAGGGCTGACATATCAGGACCAAGCTTGCCTTGCATTTCAATCGGCACGAATTCTCTCAGAGCTGACACCTTTAGAACCGCTCTATTCCTAATCTCAAACTGTATAAATCAACGTCCATGGTCAGCATAATCCCTAGTGCCAACTTGAAGCTATTCTCAATCTATCTCGAACACCTTGGATCTTGGCTAAGGTATCCTGTAACAAGTCTATACCATACGGGCTTTGCACTGTAGTCTCAAACCAGCTAACTAGAATACCATATCAATTGTCATGACCCAAGCCTAGGGTCTAGACAAGACACGACAAATGAGAAGTCTGAAGATAACCTAAACAAGCCTCTTGATCGTAACATGCACACATCGTTGGTTGCGTAAGTAAAATAGATATAAACAAGAATCATTTGCTAAAAGGGAATCGGGACTAAGGGAAGTCTTTCATAAATGTAGCAACGTAAGAAGAATCAAACTTGAAAGCATAAACACATTGTATCCAACAACACCTCTACATTTAGAATGGAGCGGGGGCCAAGACACTCCCCGGCTCACCCTCATAATAACAAGTGTTCAACATAAATAAAGAGTCTAAAGATAGCATGAAATGAGTAGATATTGTCCTTGAAGTTGAGGACTCACCAAAGCTTTCTTCAAAGGATCGTGCTAGCCACATGGTGGAAGATGGTCAAATGGAGCTCCGGTCCCTACATGGTGATATCATGTAGGCATAAAGTATGTGTTAGTACATTTGAATGTACTAAGTATGCAGGATCCAATGCAACAAGGCATAGCCAATATAGTCAAAATGCATATCATAAACAATAGATATATAATCTCAATATGGCATGCATGACCAATGCCAATGCAACAAGACATAGACCAATATAGTCAAAATGCATAATCATAGGCAATGGATAAGTATAATCTCAATATGGCATGCATGATCAATGCTTGAAGTAAAACATGCTGATAAATCATTCAACTTGCATAGTACGTCATATATGTGTGGGAGGAGACCTTAACCGACATAGACCAAGTAGCTACAACTTGGAATCCAAGGCATGACTCTCTCTCAGTCAGGCGGCACGGGCATGACACCCCCGGCTAGGTGTGGTCTACTTGCCAAGGCAAATCAAACATGATAACATGAACTAGATGGATCTACTACTATAGCAAGGGTAATAATCATAATCCTATGGTGGCACATTGTTTAAAGATAAAAGACTTTATGTAAGGATCCCTTGATTTGAACCCCTATCTTAAGCCTCAATCGGCGCTAAGTCTAATCCCACGGAATACTAGAAATAAGCATAACTTGTAAGAAACATGAAACATGACTGGAGTAGCTCTTGAAACATGCTTAACCTCTATTAGTGAGTCTAACTTGAAACATGAGAGTAGATCATAATCATACATGAACCCTTGCTTAAACATGAATGGCTCACAAGGGGTAAAATCCTTGAAATAGGGCTTAACTTTTAACTCATAAAATCATAGATAATTTCATTATTTCAATACATACTTGAAAGCCGTTAATCATCATATAGTCACTTGACTTGTAAATCATGAAATAGATGATCAATAACTTGAGAATTATTGACTTGACATTTTATCAAACCCATGGTGGGTTCATGATACTTGTTCAAAATCATGCAATTCAAGAGTGAAATAGGATGAGTAAACTTAATGCAAATCAACCCACCAATACGTAGTAAAACACTCTTGTAGGGTACCTTGAAATCCATCATCAAAACTCATAATTGATCATAGTTTCATAGCTAAAACATGCATAGTCTCAATAGACAAAATCAATTCATGGTATAAGCTAGAAATAAATAGTCATGCATAATCAATCAATATATCATAAAACCCCAACATAATTTATACTCATAATCCATAATAAGAGATACCCATAGATGATACAACTTGAAAACATGCAATTTTAATAAAAAGGATCATTGGGCTCCATGGGTGAAAGGACCTAATGGATGAAGCTCACATACCTCAAAATTGGGTTTTCTTGAGTTGAGATTGATGTGAATCCTTGAGTTCCAAAGTTAAGCTTGAAATTCATGAATTTGGAATGAGATATTTAGTTAAGTATTAGAGAGGTTTTTGTGTGGGTTTTGAGCGATATAGAGTTGAAAAATGCATAAGAATGGGTGTTTACACGCATAAGTGAGGATGGGGCTATGAACCCAATGTCTTTGGTCGACACAGAAAAATTAAGGAAAACTTTGTACTGTTCCGCGTTTGGTCCATGATGTGGACCAAATGTGAAGGAATGATTTACACTGCTCTGCGCCCCTGGCTCGTCGCGGCTAGCGTGCGGATGCTCTCTGGAATTCGTAATTTTGTGAAAATTATTTTTCCCTATGGGTCCTTTAATATCCGGGTTATGCCCATTTCCCACTCAATTTTGTTTGTGATCAAGAATATGAAGTCGAATTTTTGATATCACACACAAATTTTGAGATATACGAAAATTATAATTATGGGCATTTCGAAGCACATTTTTAGGGCGTTTAATCGATCACCACAAAATAGGAACAAGTCAATCTGCCCCTAGGGCAAGATCATAATCGAGGAAATCTGACATATCACTCGACTTGTGTTTCAAAATCCCGAGGGATCACCATACTAAATCCCCCACTAATAAAAGGGACATTTTGTTACTTTAATACTTGACCTAGGATAAAAGAAATTTAGAACCCATACTCAAGTACATGAGGGGCTATGAAAAACATCTAACTCTGTATAACCATAACCCAGGTGCCAGGCAATTTAGCAAAATGGTCAACATTCCCACTGACAAGCACAACTAGGAATCCGAACAACATTACCCTATCCAGATAACAATTATAGCAAGTCCCTAGGGCGGAATGGCTGGTAGCTCAATTGATAAAGCATCAATATCCCATCCAATAATAAATAACGTAACTAAGCCTCTAGGCATAACATTTATCTCATGATCTATTCACCAAAAAATTCAAGAAATCGTATATCAACAAGATCATCACAACAAAATCATAACCATAGAGGCACAAGGTGTAGCCAAGGGTATGATCGACAGTCGGCCTCTCAAATACTATATATGCTAGTATCTGACTGCCCACTCCAGTAGGCAAGCATCAAAATGGTCATATGCATAAATCACATGGTTTGGCTTATATTCAGCCACCAATAGGGTATAATTATAACATTGGCAACAAATACTCAGAATCCCACTTGGTACACATGCTCATCAACATCAGAAAACCCAACAGGGCAAACCAGTAGGTAAATAACCGAATACGAATATCCGAAAGGCACCAATTCTCAGCCTTACCTCAGTCATAACTTATCTCTCTTTCAGGATCACTATCAAGAGTGCTCACAGCCTATATAACCTTTAACCAGCTGCTAACATACCGATATAGTATCACAGAACTCCATGCGCAATAATATCTTGCACAGTGCAATAAATAGACACCACCAATTAAGAATAGATCGTGAAGCCTGTCTCTGAGGTCCTCCACAACCTTAATGCTTGCAGGCTTCCTATCTGGCTATTACAACTCGAGGATGTCCCTCCCCTTCTCAATGGGCTTTGGGACTGCTCCCTGTCTAAGACTACTGGCACAACACTTCCCTTGCCTGGTGTCTGACATTTATGTGGCATCCACGTGAAGAAATGAACAGAGCCAAATTCTCTAAAATCGAAGAACCATTGACAAGATGCACAACTAGAATCAATAGCATTAAAAAGTTCCTAAACCTCTTGTAGCCTAATAGAGATAAGTCAAAGACATCTCTGCACTTATCCACAGGACTCCACTAGACAGTAGCCTTATACAACTGAGACTACAAACCTTAAACTCTGATACTAGCTTGTCACGACTCGGTCCCGATTATGATGGCACCTGCTAGGTGCTACCTATAGGCAAGCCAATTCCCAAACCAAGGGTACCTGTCCTAGCTCTCTAGTCCAAACCAAATCGATCCCTCTTTTTTTCGATCCAGTTCCTAGGGAAAGAACCACCCTGCTGCTGTCGCTGAGACTGCCTAGTCCAAACCAAATCGATACAATAATAATAATATATATGCTAAAACCTACCCAGAACCTGGAAACCAAGTGTATAGAGCTATAATAGACCTAAGGACATACCATATATGTATATCAATAATCATAATAATATAAATAATCAGAGTGCCTCTACAAGTACATAACACTACTATATAAGACCATTGTCTTGATATAAATGATGACCATCAATAGGAAGGAGACTGTGAAGAAACCAGATCTGCTGATGCTTACCAAAAGTCACCTGAGCATTCCTGAAGTTCCCCAACTTAGCTATCATGGCCCGTAACTGGACCTGCACCATGGAAAGATACAGAAGTAGGGGTGAGTACCAAAAAAGGCACCCAGTAGGCGTCATTGATGGGTCGAGTGAAACATTAAATATATAAAAATCCCAAATATAAAGAGAACTGCAACAGTGTAGCAAAACAAACTCAAATCGAGGCATAGGCATGTATGGAAATCCTCAAACTACCACTGAGCCAACAAAGGAGATGAAAAATATAAATAAACCAACGTAAGTGATGATCACAATCACCTAAACCAACCCAAGTAATGAACATCGATACCATTGACAAAAACTACGTAGGCTCATACCATAATTGCCCTCAATTGAGGAATAGTATTGTACAATGGTGCAAGGCATTAGTACCTATGCATGAACACCAACTGGGCACCAATAACCCAAAAGGTACACCTGTACACAATAATAATGCCGACAAAAAATAAAAGAATCCCTTAGAACGATCATAGAATCCCATAGAACCATCACAGAATCCCATAGAACCATCACATAATCCCATAGCCCGATCATAGAGCCTAGCTCTCCACATCATCAGAACAAGGTCAATTGTATGTAGGTGTAAGGCCCTAGTACCTAAGCCTGGATGCCTTTTTTGAGCCCTTATAAGCACAGGAGGTACAACCACGCACAATAAGGTTATGAATAGGTGAGTAGATCTTTGGGTAAGTAATCATGGGGCCTTGCCTCGACCATAAAAAGTCAACCGGGTCCTCATCCTTTTGCCAACACATGGTATGTGATCCATAGTCCTCTGACCTGGCATCCGGTCGAGCAGTTAGCCTAGGCCAGATGGTTTGATACTAAATATAATGGTGTGATATATCCTCGGCGGGAGAAAAAATTCCACTCGCATAAATAATAGTGTCTCATATCAGGATGTCAATCATAGAGCCTATCCCCATAGAATAACAATCGAGGTCCTCGACCCCAATCTTAATCGACACTTGGTCCACCAAATTGATATCTGTCACCCGGTACTCAGGTGTGACCATCGGAACTAGGAACATGGGGCACATAAATTGTGAACTCAGATATTCGGGCATGGTCACCGGTATTGAAAAGCAATGGGGAATGTCATCTAGGACTTGAAGTATCAATCAATCAATCAGTCACTGAAGCAATCTATCCATATCAAAAACTCCAAAGTCATATCATGCCCAGAATGAATGTAGGCAATAAAACTCTCAACCTGGGTATTGTACAATCTCAATCCAACCTAAATAATTTCAATCACCACCTCTCTTAGATATAATAAATACCCCAAAATCAGATGAACCGAACCAACACACAATAACTATCAACAATACACCAATGCCACCCTAAGGCCAAGTATATCAGAACCTCATCAATCACAAATTCCCAGATTAAACATAGACCATCATGACGAATCATAAATATCTATGATACCAAAACCCAGCCGATTCATATCTATACTAGAGACAAGCCGTAAAATGACATATAATCAATGCACATTATCTTTCTCATCATATCTCAGTACCAATAGGCAATACACATTCATACAGGTAAGATTCAATTTAGAACACATGATTATCTGAGGGCATTAGCCCATTTTTGGCCTTTTCCAGGCCTCTTCTTTGTGTAAGGCAACTCACAGGCAACATCGGTATAACCTAAGCTAAGGCCGAAGAGGTGTCACGCCTAAAGTTCCATTAGGGCGGACTGATACCCATTGCCGATAAGGCTTGGGAGAACCAACCTATATCCATATGCTTTCTATACATATTATAAGGGATTTCTACATTCAACATGCCTTTAAGAAAGTAAACAGTAATAACAAGCCAAAAGAAAATACATATGACTAGGCCATTGGGGTCACATTGTCTAAAGTATGAGACATGACCATACGTTAATTTACATAGTCTATAATGCCTCTAGATAAGGAAAAGTATCTGATAAGGGTCGGGATAGGCCCCGCCTTGACTAACTGTACAATAAGAAAATATAAGCTTGAGACACGCAAAGCTCCGAAGCAACCTGGAGCTTGGTAACCATAGCTGGATATCCAGTACTCCTACTGGGGAGATCTACTAGCACCTGTACCTGCAACATGAAATACAGGTCCCTCATAAGGGACGTCAATACAAGATAATGTACTAAATATGTAAGGCAGGAAATACTGTATATGAAATAACAACTCAAATGAAACTATGCACTGATGTAGGATAAGAGACCACCTTTAGTTATACTGTGGGATCATGTACTTTATGTTTTTTTATTACTTTACCTTTACTGTATAATCTGTGCATAGTATGTAATAAATGACCAGCTGATTAGTGGTCAATCCATATTGGGATTGGCCCTAGCTAGGCTTTTCCTTTAACAAATTGGGCTAACCCCCATGATAGAATTGACCCTGGCTAGGTGATTCTTCCACCCCTTAGGTTACCACCCATCTATAAGCAATATACTTTACCTTTCAATTACCTTTGAGATGATTCTTTTGGTGGTCATAATATTGGAGCTGTAGGCCTGTATATGTAGCATATGACATGTAGATAATCATACAAGACAATAGGACAATGAAAAAAGTATGTTACATAAATAATGAGATGCATATGAGATGAAACAACTTGTGAACTCTACTCAGCAACAAGATCCTATGCAACTTGGTATCCATGTATGTACGTAGATTTGAAGGTGACTATGTATGGGAGAATATGGACATATTAAAGAGTGGAGACATGGTTAATAGTTGTGTCAGAGTTGCTAAGTGCCTTTATGTGCCAAGGAAGAATCTATATTTCATGCCAAGTAATACAAAATCAAATAGCCTTACATACCTCGTTGTACGACCTCGCTATTACCTCGAGATAACCTTCCCTTCCACCAAATATTTATCTATAACATAGTAGGTGATAAAACTAGCATTAGCAGCCAATAGATAGATCTTGGTACCCCAATCTCATAAAAAAATAACACACGGGCAGCAAGTGTATAGTTATAAACCGAGCGTATTCTTTTAATCTTTTTGCCCCTAATCATATTTTCTAATGCACATTCTCATATACATATCATGTGCAACCTATTTTAGTGCCAAAAAAATCTTACAACAGCCCACAAAGCACAATACATAACAATTCTACAAAACATACAAATGGGCGGCATAACGTTACATTCCTTCGCTACATTTTGACGTCGACGAATCCAAACCTGTTCCAACTTTGGCCAAACAGTCCCCACCATATATAAACATACAACCAGTCCTAAAATAGTTCAAAAAAATTCCTCAAAATAGGTGGAGCATGTGATATCATAGTCCTCAATCAATCAACCCACATGTTCCTATTACGAGGACAATTAGGATATCCCACAAGAACTCACTTTCGTGGATTGTAAAAATGGTGCAGCAAACCTTATACATCATTATAAAAACAATACACATTAAGAATAATAGACTCCCTTAATAATCAATCCAACCAAAAAGAGGAAAGCTTCCAAATAAACAAGAAAAATGTATAACAATGTTTGGAACACATGCTGTCCAATAATTTCAGCAAGGGTATAGTTAGCTTATCCTTGTATTTTACATAAGAAAACCATACTAATCCCATAAGTAAACTTACTTACCTTAGTATTCAAGATGTAGGGCTTCTCCAAGAAACCTAGAGGGTTGTATTGGCTGCCTTGTGAAATGAAGTAAAGAGAGAAAAGAGTTTCTTAGGAAAGCTGAAAATTGTTCCAAAGTTAAATGAATTAAGATGCTATTTTGGATCCCTTTAAAAGGGTCACTTTGGCCAACTTCATCTTGAGGTTTTGTCCACATATTAGCACATATTAATAAGCTAGTGATGCAGCAATGTGGCCTTCACACTTGGGCCTAAATGTGTCTCAAAGTTGATGGGCCTTGGCTGCCCATTTTCTTAATTCTTCTTCATTTAGTTTGGGCGCAATTCACCAAGTGAGTCTTGTTATACTTGGGCCCTTTTATTATTCATCTTGGGCTGTAAGTATAGTACATTTTTAAACCTAAATAATGGGCTAAAGTGACATCCTTAACACAAACTTTATTCGTAATCGAACTTGGACAAATTTGAAGTCGGGTCTCACCTCCGTCTAGCTAGCAAGTTTAAGCTAAGCAAGTAGGTGACTCACCTGCCAGCTTCCTAAGTCCTATATGCACCTCAATTTTCTCTTTGTTTAGGGCTATGATTCCCTTAATTTGACTTAAAACTTATTTACACTCGACCCTCTTCAGCGTTACACACACATATCACCCTCTAACATAAGATTCAAGCACTTTTAGGGGAGATCTACTAGCACCTGTACCTGCAACATGAAATACAGGTCCCTCATAGGGACGTCAATATGAGATAATGTACTGAATATGTAATGCAGGAAATACTATATATGAAGTAACAGCTCAAATGAGGGGTGTTACATACTCCCCCCTTAGGAACATTCATCCTCGAATGTTAGTATAATTAGATAGTTTAACCATGCCTAATGTAATAAACATTAAGGTGCACATACCTATTTAGGACCCCAATTCTGCATGTTACACTTCCTCTTTAGCTTTGAATAAGTAAGGGTACTTTGATTTCATCACGTCCTCGGCCTCCCATGTTATTTCATCTGCTTGTTAGTTTCTCCAAAGTAATTTTACTGAAGCTATTTCTTTATTTCTTAGATTTTTAACTTGACGATCTAGAATATCAACAGGTGCCTCTTCATAGGTGAGATCTTCTGTAACCTATACATCCTCTCTAGGAGTGATACGGGATGGGTCACCTATGCATTTTTGAAGCATTGAGACATGAAAAACTGGATGAACCATTGAAAGCTCTTGGGGTAGCTCTAGTTCATATGCAACTTGCCCGAACCTTTTAATAATCTGATATGGTCCTATGTAACATGGGCTTAGTCTTCCTTTCTTACCAAACCTCATAACCCCTTTCATTGGAGACACCTAAAAAATACCCAATCTCCTACTGAGAATTCCAGTCCTCTCCTTCTAGTATTCGCATATAATTTGTGATGACTTTGGGCTATTTCTAGCCGCTGTTGTATTACCTTAACTTTTTCCATAGCTTATTATATTAGATCTGGCCCAAGCAAGGTGGTTTCACCCACTTCAAACCATCCAATTCTGTACTCAAATTCAGTTGTGTCCCTAAACTCCTTTGGAAGGACTTCAAGAACTGTGCAGTGAGTTGAGCTCCTTGGTCAGATATAAACTGAGACTCTATGTAGCCTAACTATCTCTTTGAGGTATAGCTTGGCATACTCTTCAGCTGTATAAGCACTCCTGACTAGCAAGAAGTGTGCTGACTTTGTT
>DF358735.1:64746-86907 GCA_000787875.1 Solanum virginianum
TACACTGAGCTACTAGGGTTACACTTCATACAATGACTAGCTTCTCAGTAGTAAACATATATTGGTATTGGGCCTGGCTAGGCTTTTCCTTTAACCCCTTGGGCTACCCCCTGATAGGATCGACCCTGGCTAGGTAATTCTTCCACCCCTTGGGTTGCTACCCATCAATAAGCAATATACTTTACCTTTTAATTGCTTTTGAGATGATTCTTTTTGTGGTCATAATATTGGAGCTGTAGGACTGTATATGTAGCATATGACATGTAGATAATCATACAAGATAATAGGACAATGAAAAGAGTACATTACACAAATAATGAGATGCATATGAGATGAAACAACTTGTGAACTCTATTCAGCAACATGAACCTATGCAACTTGGTATCCACGTATGTATGTAGATTTGAAGGTGACTATTAACATATTAGGTGATAAAACTAGCATTAGCAGCAAATAGATATATCTTGACAACCTAATCTCATAAAAAAATAATACACGGGCAGCAAGCGTATAGTTATAAACCCGAGCGTATTCTTTCAATCTTTTCGCCCCTAATCATATTTTCTAATACACATTCTCATATACATATCATGTGCAGCCTGTTTTAATACCAAACCAGTCTTACTCCTACAAAGCACAACACAAAATAATTCTACACAACATACAAACTGGCGACATAACATTACATCCCTTCGCTACATTTTGACATCGATAATTCCAAACCTGTTCCAACTTTGACCAAATAGTCCCCATAATATATACACATACAACCAGTCCTAAAATAGTTCAAAAAAATCCTCAAAATAGGTGGAGAACGTGAGACCATAGTCCTCAATCAATCAGCCCACAAGTTCCTATTACGAGCACAATTATGATATCCCACAGGAACTCACTTTCGCGGATTGTAAAAATGGTGCAGCAGCCCTTATACATCATTATAAAACTAATACACTTTAAGAACAGTAGACTTCCATCATAATCAATCCAACCAAAAAGAGGAAAGCTTCCAAATAAATAAGAAAAATGTACAACTTTTGGAACATATGCTGTCCAACAATTTTAGCAAGGGTATAGTTAGCTTATCCTCTTGTTTTACATAAGAAAACCATACTAAACACATAAGTAAACTTACTTACCTTAGCCTTCAAGATTTAGGGATTCTCCAAGAACCCTAGAGGGTTGTATTGGCTGCCTTGTGAAGTGAAGTAAAGCAATTCACCAAGTGAGTCTTTTTATACTTGGGCCCTTTTATTATTCATCTTGGGCTGTAAGTATAGTCCATTATAATGCTAAAACATAGGCTAAAGTTACACCCCTAACATGGACTTTATTCATAATCAGAGTTGGGTAAATTCTCCTTTTATTATTCATCTTGGGCTGTAAGTATAGTCCATTTATAATGCAAAAACATGGGCTAAAGTTACATTCTTAACACGGACTTTATTTATAATTGGACTTGGACGAATTCGACGTCGGGTCTAGTCTCCGTCTAGCTAGCAAGTTTAAGCTAAGAAAGCAGGTGACTCACCTGCTAGCTTCTTAAGTCCTACAAGCACCTCAATTCTCTCTCTTTGTTTAGGGACGTGATCCTATCAATTTGACTTAAAACTTATTTACACTCGATCCTCTTCAGCGTTAGCCACACATATCGCCCTCTAACATGAGATTTAAGCATTTTTAAAATTGGCGCTAATTTGAAAAGCCATATCATGTTTCACGTGCATAGGACTAATACGTGTAATATATGGGGTGTTACAAGAGGCTAGATAAATGGAAGGAAATAACCTACCAAAAATCATATCGAAGCCCAATAGCGATCGAGGATTTCTCCCAAGGCAACCATGTGCTTGCCCACCTATAATATGCCCTTCTTTAAACACAATGCTAGTTCCCAGGACTAACCCACATAGCTAGTGTTTCACCACATATAACCCTAGGAATTGTATAGGATATAGCCTACACTGAGCTACTAGGGTTACACTTCTATTTCTAACCTGCCAGTGGTTTAGTAGCAACACCTCTCGTATCACAGAATGCAAGGCTCTCTTAGGGGTGCACTATACCCATCCCAGAACATGGTGTGTCTCTCTAGTCATAAACTAGTGGCACAAGTACGTAACAAATAACAACAATATACAGGGTCACATAAACGACACGAAAACACAGAATCATGTTTAATCAAGAAATTCTACCAGAAGTACTCAAAAAAATATATAGATAACTACAACTACATCATGCATATACATACCAACCATATATAGATACTAGATTTAGCGTACAGGGTAGCATGTAATCACAGGTCAACCTTAATAGTTAGTATATTCTATTAGCCTCAGACAGTACACACATACAAGCAAGTGTCAAGCTCAATGTACATACCTATCACATGTTAAAAGCTCCAGCTAACCCCTTTTCAGGCCCTTTCATAATCATATAATGTTAGAACTCAGGTAATATATCTACTTCAGCCAACACATGCTCAATACAAAAATTGTCATCCTAAATATTATCTATATATACAACACACATATCATATCCAGCCATATACAAGATATAATCTAAAACTCAATCCATAAACAGTATATTTCTGCACATTCCAACTCAAATATGCAAGCATTTCATCTCAGTCTAGGGTATAGAGGAAACCTAGCCTACCTGGCATCTGACGTCTCTTGCTTTGAGTCAATCCATATAAGTTTTTCCCCTCCAAATTGCTTCTCAAGGCTTTTTAGTTGTTAAAACATAAGCCATAAGACTATTATGGCTAATTTGGTTGTAAAATCTCAGGAAGCGAGTGAAATTACATCTATTATGACTAAAATAGGAAAAATTAAGGCCTACAGTTATAATTCCAAACTAATCCTAGAAAAATGATCTCCACATCACCCCGAGTCCATAGACAAAAATTTTACCCTAAACGGACCCCAGAAGACCAAGAAAAAGCCAAAAATCAAAGTTAAGAACTTTATGGGGAAAACATTCTTTTAAAAACTTTCTACCAAAATTCTTAAAAACTAGACAAAATCACTGAACACCCAGCATACCAAAGAGTTCTTCTCGGAATGTACAACTTTTGGAACATATGCTGTCCAACAATTTTAGCAAGGGTATAGTTAGCTTATCCTCTTGTTTTACATAAGAAAACCATACTAAACACATAAGTAAACTTACTTACCTTAGCCTTCATATATCATCAATGAAAAGAGTAGAGATTTACCTCAAAATACGTATCAAATCCCGAATCTGACTTCACTGTCATGTTCCTTGCAAAATCCAAGTCACGTAACATTTTGAATCACTCAATCGGGTGGAAAATGAGCTCAACATCATGGTGTGAAGTTGAGAACGAAAATATACATACGTATGGCAATATGTTCAGGTTACATATATATATATATATATATATATCACTAATTTCCTTAAAAAAGATGCATATATATGGTAATATGTGTTGCTAACACTCACTACCACATGGCAGCGTAAGATTGCATCACATGGCAGCCCTTGAATTGTCACATCAGCCTCCTTTCTTTCAATTAATCCTTCATCTCTTTTTTGGCGTTTTGGGGTCGTCTTACTCTGATTTTTGCAAACGAACTATGTAACCCTATGGATTTCAACCTTTTGGATCCAACAGTGTAGTCAGAGTTTCCAACGGAGCTTCCTACGATTAAGTGAGGATCCCGCTTCTTTATCTACAACTTTTAATAGAAAGCCACCGGGGGGTCAAATAACATCCGGACCTCGCTGGTATCAAATGAAACGTCGCCCTAGACCAAAATTGTCATTTTGGAGCTAACCACGCTATCAAAATTCTCATCTAGGACACAATTTTCAAAGGCCTTAACTGGGTCAACTATTAAACGGTTCTCACAGTCAAATTTACAATCCATGATATAATTCCACCAGACATTCTTCTAGCCTAATTAGAGTGTTTCAGAGTTAATAGAATCATCACAATTCCATTCCGAGGCCATTTACTAGGACTTTACCCAAAAACACATTTTATGGGTATAACTTCTCAATTATCTCAACAATCCACATAACTCCCGAATAACTCGACAAATAATCACCCAATCGTCCCAAGTTCACTATACACATGATACAATAAACATAATAATAATAAAATCATAGAAAAGACCCAAAGCATCATTACAAAATCTAGCATCACTTTAAATACTTTTTGTTATCTTGTTTCAACATATGTCGACAACCTTTTCTGATTATTGAAGCATGGTATGACTCTTTTGAAAAGATGGCAAGCCTGAAAGGGTATCCTTGGCATTGCCAGCACTCAGAGATTATTCCAAGTGAACTACTTCCCCTCTTCACATTTATTCAATAACAATCTAAAAATGGAAGACATCAATGATCTAGAATACTTAATGAAAAACAATAATAACTCTATAATCAAAAGCCAAAGGCCAAACAATCTATCAATCAAAGATGTAAAGACATATATGAAAGAAACTAGCAAAAAATAAATTCCAATCTTGACTCGACAGTCTAGTCTATGAAGCTTTTAAAATCATTTGATTAAATGGTGCCAATGAGGGGTCCATGACTACATCAAAATATAGTAAAAAAAGTGTAAACTTAAAGCTAGAATAGAAACATTACATCCTCTAAAAGAAAGGGAGGACTTTCCAATTAGTTGAATGCAAATGAGTCCTGAATAGGGCACCTGTTGATAACCTCTAATACCTATCTATGCATCATAAAAAGATATAGGCCTAAACAGATGTTAGTACGTGAAATGTATGAGTATGTAAAATAGAAGAATGAAATATGTAAAGATAGGATAAAATCAACTCAAATAGCTCAATTCAAGAAGTAGAAAACTCAATCAGCAAGTCAAGCGTCTAAAGTATGAATACAGTTTAGACAATGACCACTCAAATACCATCTAATCCAATCCACTCAGGGTATTCACAGGATTTCTCTATTTCAAGAAGCTTGTGTCAACATTTCAATCGTCCTAAGTATATTAAAGAGGAATTCACAACTAGTGAAGGTGGGTATGTAAAATGGTTGCACAATGGGGCTTATGGGATGACCTTTCTTTGTGGATCTCTAAGTCAGGAGTTCTCCACTTTCTATTGAGTGTGAAAATCATAGCAAGGTTTAGAAAGAAGATTCTGATTATCCTACGAATGATCATATTAGACAAGATGTGAGTTGTGAAAGGAAAAGAAGAATGATGGAGCTTTCAAAGGTGAGGAAGTTCAGTCCAGGAACTAGTGAGGAAGTTCAGTCCAGGAACTAGTGAGGAAATTTATGATAGTTTGGAAGAGGAGACTTGTGACACCCCATAACTTAATTCTTATATGTACCTATATTTTAAGACTCATTCTTATGCATGGGAAAAGAATTATGGTCATAAGAGATCTCTAGTACTTAGCCGAGTTCAAAAATTTCCTATAAATTAAGTTTCTGGCGTTAGATTATATAAGGTTCAACTTTAAATGACAATAATTCTTAGCACACAAAGAATTACATAGCCCATGACCTTCCAAATAAATTTGTCCTTTAATTTGCTTTCCGTACCACTTATTTCTCCTCATTTGGAATTTGAAGTCAAAAGTTCTGGTCATTTTTACGACAAACTGCCAAAGAAGAGTTTAACTACTGACTAACTTATGGGTCTTGGTTTAATTGATGGCTTGTACTATAAACTCATGGAAAACTCCATAAAATCCATTTTTGAGTCCCAAACTTGACTGAACCAACTACAAGTCGTAAGTTCTTCTATGGGCCATAGATTGGGCTCGTGGAATCAATCTAGAGACCTTGAAATCTTGCCCAAAAGTTTATGGATTGGTTTCTATGGGTCGTGAAAGTTTCTACAGCCCATAGTTAGGCCTATAGACAACTTTGAAAACATTTTTAAGAGGGTTATTTTGGTCTTTTTCCACCCTTTCAAAGCCTTGACCTATTGTTTTTATACCTAAACAAGTCCTTAAACATAATCATTCAACTTTTTCATGCTAAAATACCTTCTCCAACTTAGAGCATGGTTTCAAGGGAGAAAAAGCTAGAGTTTGAAGAGGATCATGTGAGTTCTTCCAAGTCATTCCAAGACCCAAAATTTCCACGTATGTAAGGCTAGCTAGAACATGGATTTCGTTCTTCCATGTGCCCCAAAACCCAAACTGTTGGAGTTGTGAAGGAATTGAGTTTTTCATGAATATTTCTTGAAGGTTTTTCTTAAGTCCTAATATATTCCTATATTATCTTACTTGAATTATAGTTTTTATGAATTAAATACTTGAAATGGATGATTTTACTTTTCTATATGAACCCTAAAGAGAATGGGTATACATGAGTATAATTTGAGCTTAAAGAGTCTATAGAGTTCCTAAATGCTTTAGCCACACTCTTGTTTATTGAATATTCTGATGTTAGATTGATAGAAGATAGAGGGTCGCTATGAGTCAATGAGCTAAATCTTAAAATAATGTTCGTAACCAAAGAGTTGATAGTTGATGTGTTGAATTGAGTTGACAAATGTCTAATTAGACTAGAAGAATGAGTTAACCATAAGGTTGATGTATTATGAGCATATTGAATCTTGGGTGGAGTATTGAGCACCAAATTAAGTAAGAGTAAATCCAACTCAAACTTAACAATTATGTAGCCGGCGTAGGAGAGGATTGAATCGTAAAATCAAATGTTTCCTATTATCTCAAAAAGAGGACTTTATGTTATTGATTTTGGATCTATTGAGGGGATATCCTTTACATTTACACGGAATTAGATCAATATGGCAACAACATCACTTCGATGTATCATCACCGGATCATAGCTGATGGTTGTCAGTTAGAGAAACTCCCAAATAGGCCTTGATATATAATACTATGAGTGGATTGGACTAGATGGTACATGAGTGGTCATTGTCTAAACTGCATTCTTACTTTAGACTCTTGACTTACTGATTGAGTTTCCTACTTCATGAGTTGAGTTATTTGAGTTGTGATGTTATTCTATCTTTTCATGTTTCATTATGCCATTTTACATACTTGTATATTCCACATATTTACATCCTTTTGGGCTTGTATCTTTTTATGATTCAAAGACAGGTACTAATGGTCATCAACAGGCGCGTTGTTGAGGACCTATATGCTTTTAGCTGGTTGATGAGTTCTCCCCTACTTTCAGAGGATATTATGTTCTTTTCTAGCTTTGAGTTTAGACTTATTGTATTCTATTTTGAGGTAGCCATGGCCCTATGTTACTCAATCTGATTGCTATATTGTTTACTGACTAAACTGTTGAGTTGTGACTGGATTATGTTTTGGCTAGTTTCTTTCATTCTAGTCTTGCCAGGTTAATTGGTATATTGTTTGGCCTTTCTATTAAGTATTTCTTGACCATTAATGTCTTCCACTGTTAGTTATAACTGAATGAATATGATGAGGCCAAGCGGTTCACTTGGGAGCTAGAAATAGTTTCTGAGTGCCGGCTATGCCAATGGTTCCCTCCCGGGAGTGTCAAGACTGATCCTTATGAAGATTCAACTAATAATTTATATGATAGACGCTAGACTATAAAATTTATGTTCTATTAAAATTTATAGCATGTGAGCATCTCAATATATGTTTGAGCATGCATTTGATTGTTTGAGTAAGCACTTGATTGTTTGAGTACATCATTTATTTCAACTTGAAAAATTATTACTTACCTAGATTCTTCAAATCTGTATTATATATTTTTAGTAATTATTTTCTAATATTTACCCAAGTGGATATTTTTATCAAGAAGTTAAAGCTTCATAGACGTAGACTTATGTTTGGGACAACGGGATGTATATAAACGTAATGTCATGACCCAAGCCTAGAGCCTAGATGTGATACGACGAATGGGAACCTGAAGGGACCCAAACAAGCCTTTTAAGATATCAATCACACATCCTTGGTCGCGGAAGTAAAATAATAACAACAAGAGATATAATGATAAGGGAAGAGGGACTAAGGGAAGTCTTGATATTTGTAAAAGCATAAAAGAGTCAATCTCATAGCATGAACACATCAATTATTCCAACAACACCCCTAACATAGATTAGAGTAGGGGCCAAGACACTTTCTGGGCTTACCCTTGTAATAACAAGTGTTCAATATGAATAAGTCTCAATGTAGCAAGAGTAATAAAAATAGTGTCCTCAGACTAGAGGACTCACCAAAACTTAACTCCAAAGCACCAAACTAGCCACATTGAGGATGATCGAGAGGGGGCTCCGGTCCCTACATGGTAACATCATGTACGAATAGAGTATGCATTAGTATGTTTGAACGTAAGTATGTAGGATGCAATGCAAAAAGACACAAGCCAATGTAGTTAAAATGCATAATCATAAGCAATGGATAAGTATAATATCAATATGGCATGCATGATCTATGCTTGAAGTAAAACATGCTTGTAAATGATATAATTCTCAAAATATATATTACATGTGTGGGAAGAGACCATAACCAACATAGACCAAGAGAACTACTACCTGGAATCCAAGGCATGTCACCCCCTTGGAAGGTGATTGAGGTATCCACCCCTCAACAAAGTGATTGGGAATGTCAGCCCCCAATAAGGTGATGGAGATATCCACCCCTCAACATGGTGATTGGGCATCTCACCTCCTAACAAGGTGATCGTGCTATCCACCCCCTAACATGGTGACTGGGTATGTCACTCTCCAAAAAGGTGATCGAGGTATCCACCCTCAACATGGTGATTGGGCATGTCACCGCCCGATAAGGTGATTGAGGCATTTACCCCCTCAACAAGGTGATTGGCATGTCACCCCCCAACAAGGTATGGTCTAATTGCAACAAAATAGATAAATTTCATGAATTCAATGCATACATGCTAGACCTTAATTATCACAAAGTCACTTTGACTTATAAACCATGTAATAGATCATCAGTAACTTGAGTATCCTTGTCAATACATTTTATCAAACACTTGGTGGGTTTATAATGCTAGTTCAAAATCATCCAATTTAAGAGTGAAATAATATGAGAAAACTCAATGTGAATCAACCCACCAACACATAGTAAAACCCCCATGTAGGATGCCTTGAAATCCATAATCAAAATCTCATAATATATCATAGTTTCATTGCTTAAAACATGCATAGTCTCAATAGACAAAACCAATTCATAATATAATCTTGAAATAAATAGACATGCATAATCAATCAACATTTTATAAAACCCTAACATAATTTATAATCAAAATCCATAATAAAAGATACCCATAGATGATATAACTTGGAAACATGCAATTTTCATAAAAAGGAGGATTGAGCTCCATGGGTGAAAGGACCCAATGGATGAAACCCGTATACCTTAAACTTCGATTTTCTTGAGTTGAGCTTGAAGAGAACTTGGGGCTTGAAGAGAATCCTTGAGTTCCAAACTAGGTTTGAAAGCCTTGAAATTTGAATCGATTTTCTTGAGTTGAGCTTGAAGAGAACTTGGGGCTTGAAGAGAATCCTTGAGTTCCAAACTAGGTTTGAAATCCTTGAAATTTGAATGAAATATTTGGTTATCTCTTGGAGAGGTTTTTGAGAGGGTGTTGAGTGATATAGAGTTGAAAAATATCTATGTATAGGTCTTTTCATGCATAAGTGGACATGCGGCTATAACCCTAATGGCCTTGGCCGACACAAGAAATTAAGAAAAAGTTGAACTGGTCTGCATCTGGTCTGTGATTTAGACCTATTGCGAAGGAGGAATTTACACTGATCCAGCCCAGTCCGCATCGCGGCCTGGTCGAGGATGTGCACTATTTTATGAAAATTATTAAAAATTATTTTTTGCTTTGGGTTCTCTAAAATCTGGGTTATACCCATTTCGTACTCAATTTTGCCTCCTAATATAGAATATAAAGTCAGATTTTTGATATTATGCACAAATTTTGAGATATATGAAAATTATAATTATGGGCATTTCCGAAGTATATTTTTGGGGCATTTCAATATCTCCCCCTTGGGAGCATTCGTCCCCGAATGTCAAAGAAACGTGCATTAGAGAACTAATCATGAAGATTTCATCCTAACATGAATGCAACAAATGCATTTAAATATCATTTTCAAAAAGCTCAACATGAATGTCAAAAATCACCATAAACTTGTCAACATAAACATGAATGCATGTAAAATGACATAAGAGCTGAAACTTAAGACTTGAAATAATATAGGGGACTTATATTTTCGGCTTGAGTAGAGTGGATGAGATATGGATATCTCTTTCTCATGTCTGCCTCGGCTTCCCATGTGGCACTCTGAACTTGTTGGTTACTCCAAAGGACCTTCACGGAAGCTACATCTTTATTTCTCAAACTATTCACTTGTCTGTCCAAAATCTCCACCGAGTCCTCTTCATAGGTCAAATTTTCTTCTACGACACCCACAACATCCAAGGGTACTATAGCACTTAGGTCACTTACACACTTTCTCAACATGGACATATGGAAGACCAGATGAACCATATTCATCCCCATAGGCAACTCCAACTCATATGTAACCTTACCCACTCTCCTCAAAACTCTATAAGGACCCACAAACCTTGGGATCAATTTCACTTTCTTGCAAAACCAGACCACACCCTTCATGGGTGAGACTTTCAAGTAAACCAAATCACCAACCTTATTTAATTTCCCCTTCTTGCCTAATCAAACCAAACCCTTCATGGCCTTTCAAGTAAACCCAATCACCAACCTTAAACTCATGATCTTTTCTTCTTACATCAGAGTAGGACTTTTGTCTTCTTTGGGTTGGTTTCAATCTCTCCCTTATCAACCTCACCTTCTCCAAGGCTTCCATGACCACATCCGGACCTAGCAAACCAATTTCCCCCACTTCAAACCACCCAACTAGGGATCTACAATGCCTATCATAAAGAGCTTCAAATGGAGCCCTACCAATGCTAGAGTGGTAGCTATTGTTGTAAGCAAATTCAATGAGTGGAAGATGTTAATCCCAACTACCCTTAATATCCAAAACACAAGCTCTAAGCATATCTTCAAGAGTCTTGATAGTCCTCTCATCTTGACCATCCATTTTAGGGTGAAAGGTCATGCTAAGTTTAACTATGGTACCAAGACCTCTTTGGAAGGACATCCAAAAGTGAGAAGTGAATTGAGCACCGCGATCTAAAATGATAGACAAGGGCACCCCATGTAATCTAACCAACTCATGTACATATAACTTGGCATACTCTTCTGCACGATAAGTAGTTTTGACCTATAAGAAGTGAGCCGACTTTGTCATTCTATCCATAATAACCCAAATAGAGTCAAAATATTTCATAGTCTAAGGCAACCCAGCCACCAAATCCATGTTGATCTCCTCCCATTTCCAAGTAGGAATCTCTATATCTTGGACTAGGCCACCCGACCATTGATGTTTGACTTTTACTTGTTGGCAATTGTGGCAACCGGATATGAACTTGACAATGTATCTCTTCATACCACCCCACTAATACACCACCCTCAATTCTCTATACATCTTTGTAGAACCGGGGTGATTGGAATAGGATGAATTATGGGCCTCCTTCAAGATCAATGCTCTCAAGTCATCCACATTTGGCACACACAATCTACCTTGGTACCTAAGGGCACCATCTCTCCCTTGGGAGAAAACCTCCAGTTTGCCATCTCTCTCCAAGGCCTTCAACTCTAGCAAGGCGGGGTCAATATCTTGTTTTGCCTTTACCTCCTCAATCAAGGAGGACTTAGAACCATCAATGACCACTACATCACCATTATCAACTTCATCCAAACCTAACCCCTAATCTAGCCAACAGGTGAACATCTCTAGCCACTTCTTTACCACCATCATAAACATAAGCTAAACATCCCATAGACACCCTACTTAGATATCAGCCACAACATTGGCTTTGTCGAGATGATAACACACACTCATATCATAATCCTTAAGGAGCTCTAACCACCTTCTCTATCTCAATTTAAGATCTTTTTGGGTGAACACATATTGAAGACTCTTGTGGTCGGTAAACATACCAACATGAACCACATACAAGTAGTGATGCCAAATTTACAAAGTAAAATCCATGGCTGCCAGTTCAAGATCATAGGTGGGATAAATCTTCTCATGCACCTAAGTTGTCTAGAGGCATATGCTACCACCTTGCCACTTTGCATCAAAACACACCCCAAACTAATTCTTGAGGCATCACAATATACAACAAATCCTTCCAACCCTTTCGATAGAGCCAAGATAGGAGCGGTGACAAGCTTATCCTTCAACGTTTGGAAAATCTTCTCACATTCATCAATCCACACAAATTTTTCCTTCTTTTTGTCAAATTAGTCATAGGAGAAGCAATCGAAGAGAAACCATTCAGAAATCTCTGGTAATAACCCGCCAAACCCAAGAAACTTCTAATGTCTGATGGAGTCAAAGGACTAGGCCAATTTCTAATCAACTCTGTCTTCTTACAATCCACCTTAATGTCATCACCCGACACTACATGCCCTAGAAAAATAACATTTTTCAATCAAAACTTACATTTTTCATACTTAGCATACAACCTCTCCTCCCTAAAGATTTGTAACACCCCCTCAAGTGATTCACATGCTTATCTTCTCTATGGGAATAAATCAAGATATCATGAATAAAAACCACCAAAAGCAAGTCAAAGTAAGGTTTAAATACCCTATTCATGAGATCCATAAATATAGCTGGTGCATTAGTCAACCCAATGGATATAACAAACTCAACGTGCCCATACCTAGTTCGAAAAGCCATCTTAGGAATGCCACACTCCCTCACTTTCACTTGGTGATACCCAAACCAAAGATTAATCTTTGAAAAGTTACTAACCCCTTGAAGTTGATCAAAAAGATCATAGCTCCTTGGTAGAAAGTACTTGTTCTTTATGGTGACTCTATTAAGTTGCCGATAATTAATGTACATTCTAAGAGAACCATCTTTTTTCTTCACAAATAACACCGGTGCACCCCAAGGTGACTTACTAGGCCTTATAAATCCCATCTCCAACAAATCCCTCAATTGCTACTTCAACTCCGCCGGGGCCATACGGTAAGGGGGAACAAAAATGGGTTGAGTATCGAAAAAGAGGTCTATACCAAAGTCTATTTCCCTTTCAGGAGGAACATCAAGAAGCTCATCGGGAAAGACATCAAGAAAATCATTAACCACTAGAACCAACTCAATAGGAAGAAATTTGGACTCAACATCCCTAAACCTCACAAGATGAAAAAGACAACCCTTAGAAATCAACTTTTAGGCTTTAAGACAAGAAATGAATCTACCCTTGACCACCACATCACAACTTTCCCACTCAAGGACAGGCTCATCAGGGAATTGAAATTTAACCCTACGGGTTCAACAATCAATAAAAGCATAATATACATGCAACCAATCCATCCCAAGAATGACATCAAAATCCACCATATATAACTCAACAAAATCACAAGGCAAGACTTTATGAAAAATGAACACGAAACAATTTATATAGACTCTTCTAGAAACAATGGACTCACCAATGAGGGTAGACACTTCATAAGGCTAACACAACAATTTTAGCCAAACATGAAGCTTTTTGGCAACAAAAGGAGTAATAAAAGAAAGACTGGCACCTAGATCAATCAATGCATACACATCAAAAAAAAAAACCTTTAACATACTAGTGATGACATCGGGCACCTCATCCAACCCTTCTCTCCCTTAAAGAGCATAAAATCTATTTTACCTTGGAGCACCCCCTTGTTGGCCTCCTCTTAGCCCCTGGACCTGCATTTGCAACTTGGCCTTGTGGATGACCATCTCTACCTTTGTTTTGAGCATGAGGACAATAAATAACCTTATGACCCACTTCACCACAACCAAAGCAAGCAGTAGAGTTCCTCAAACAAGGACCACTATAACACCTACCAAAACTTTGGCATATAGGATTAGGCACCCAACCACCACCACATTGAAACCTTGGATTAGACATACTAGCATTGGAAAACCTCCTATTAGGAGCATAGAATGACCCTAAGCCTTAGAACTTGTAGCCTTGAGAAAACCGGCCACCCTTGGAACTTGAAAATCCACCTTCAAAACAAGCCCTCACGGACTCACCAGTTCTTCTCTTTCTAAGATTTTCCCCTTCTAGTCGCTCGACATAAGCCATAAGATAGGACAAATCCATATCACCTATTAGCATAATGGTACAACACTCCTCATTAACCAAGTCAAACACTCCCAACACAAATTTGTTCATCCTTGATCTCAGATCGACAACCAAATAGGGAGAATACTTGGAGAACAGATTGAACTTGAGACCAAACTCACTCACACTCATAGAACCTTGCTTAAGGTTCATAAACACCATCATCTTAGCCTCCCTTAGCTCCATAGAAAAGAACCGATTGAGGAATGCAACTTTGAACTACTCCCAAGGAATAACATCATCATGTCTCCTCTCTCCATCCTCCATTATACAAACCAAATTTGAGCCACCCCTTTGAGTTGGTAGGCCGCCAACACCACCTTTTCCTCTGAATTAACCCCTATAATGGATAGCACCTTGTACACCTTAACTGATGAACTCTTAGGAATCCTCATACGACTTGGACCCATGGAACTTCTGATGAATTCATTCTAACGAAATCCCTCACCCAAGAAGCCAAAATGGGAGCATGAAAGGCTTGGACCCCTTGGTGAATTAGGTTGGTCATAGCATGAGCCAACATTGTAATAGCATCTCAGAACTCATCTTGGACAACCCCTCCACCTTGAGGAGCTTAAAGAGCAGGAGGGGCCAATTGCTCCTTGAGAGTACGGGCTCTCCGTAGTCTCCCTCTTGGAATCGACATGATCTAGAAGAGCAAAGAGAATCCGTTAGGAGAAAAGCCTTACACTTACATCTAAAACACAATATAGACCATAAAGAAGTGAAACATTTCCTAAAACGCCTCATAGCCTCCTATTCATAGTTATGGGATGTTTCACAACCATGAATAAGACTCTAATCAATGCGCTGTATTAGATTCTGAGGACCATTAACAACCTAGCGCTCAGATACCAAGTTTGTCAAGACCAAAACCTAGGGCCTAGATATGACACGGCGAATGGGAACCCGAAGAGACCCAAACAAGCCTCTTAGCATATCAACCACACATCCTTAGTCGCAAAAGCAAAATAAACAACAACAAAATATATAATAAAAAGGGAAGCAGAACAAAGAGAAAACTTGATATTTATAAAAACATAAAAAAGTCAAGCTCATACCATAAATACATCAATAATATCCAACAACACCTCTAACATAGAATGGAGCAGGGGACAAGACACTCTCTAGGCTCAACCTCATAATAACAAGTGTTCAACATGAAAAAGTCTCAAAATAGAAAGAATAAGATAAATAGTATCCTCGACTTGAGGACTCACCAAAGCTTATTTTCAAATCAACTAGCCACGTCGAGGATGATCAAATGGTGCGCTGATCCCTACATGGTAATACCATGTAGTCATAGAGTATATGTTAGTACATTTGAATGTACTAAGTATGTAAGATGCAATGCAACAAGATATAAGCCAATATAGTCAACATGCATAATCATAAGCAATGGATAAGTATACTCTCAATATAGCATGCATGATCAATGTTTGAATTAAAGCATGCTTGTAAATCATTCATCTTGCATAATATATATAGTATAAACACGTGTGTGAAGCGACCTCAATTAACATAGACCAACTAGCTAAAACATGGAACTCGAGGTATAACACTCCCTTGGTAAGGTGGAATAGGCATGACACCGCTCGACTAGGTGTGGTCTACTTTCCAAGGCAAACCAAACATGATAACATGACTAGATGGATCCACTAGTATAGCAAGGGTAATAATCATAATCCTATGGTGCCATATAGTTTAGAGACTAAAAACTTTATGTAAAGACCCCTTGAGTCGAGCCCCCATTTTAAGCCTCAATCAGTGGTAAGTCCAATCCAACAGAATATTTGGAATAATCATAACTTGTATAGCTTGTAAGAAATATGGAAACATGACATGACTAGCTCTTGAAACATGTTTGACCTCTAGTTGTGAGCCTAACTTGAAATATGAGAATAGATCATATTGCTTTAACATAAATGACTCACAAGAGGTAAAAACCTTGAAATAGGACTTAACTTGTAAAATCATAGATAATTTTCATGAATTCAATACATACTTGAAAGGGAAAACTTAATGCAAATTAACCCACTATCACGACCCAAAAATGGATGTGATGGCACTTGTCTTATCCCACCAAGACAAGTCAGCCTAAAATCCAATTATAACAATAAAGTGCTGAAGTAGAATAAAAATAAAAATTTAATTATGGATAATACGTCAACTTAATTTAAAATCCCTAAAACCTGGTTGTCATGTGCATAAGCCTCTAATGTATTATAATATATTTGAAAGAAAAATACAAGTGTCAAATGATGTTGTCTCTAGAGTAGAACAAGATCATAAATAAAAGAAGGAGGATTCGTGAGATGACAAATAACTACCCCACTAATCTCCACAGAAAGCCTTAGATAAAAAAAAAAAGCCAGTATCACGAAGATCTGAGCGCATAACCTACAAAAATGTAGAAGCAAGGGGTAAGTACCAACCACATGGTACCCAACAAGCAAACTCCTAAACACAAGTTATGTAATACAGAATACGAGTACTCCTAACTCTCCAACCAAACCTCCATAACTACAAGCAACATAAAGTCAGTCCAATCTAATAGTTCACAATATACATAACATATAGTTCAATAACCACACCAATATTTATAGATAAACAATGTAACGATAAAGTTCATTCATCATAAGTTCCACAAAAGGCACTTATAAGTTCATAAAAGATAAATATATGTAATGCAATGCAATGCAATGCAATGTCAAGTATAATGATGCATGTCTGACCTAGTGATACACACCCACTGTCTTTCAGTCTGGTACACATGGGAGACTTATTAGTCCATGCATCCATTGTAGTGTGCGACACGACCCTCAAATCATAGTATTCATCACAATGTGCAATACGTCCCTCGAATTATAGTATCCATTGCAGCATGTGACACGTCCCACAAATTATAGTATCCATCGCGGCGTGCGACACAACCCTCGAAATGCTACATCCTCTTAAATTTCTTATTTCTCCTCAATTCACATAACCTTTGGCACAATCTTGTCTCATAATCAACACAATTAGACATGTTCACATACATAATGATGAGATGATCATTTTTCTAATAGTGCTGAATGTATAATAACACGATCATGGTACAACATCAATAATAAATCAATAAATCTTTCAAATCATTCTTGACATCTCACATATCAATATATAAACAAGTTGCATTTTATTATCCCCTTTTCATCATCAGGACTATTCAATAAGAACAAGTCAAGCTGTCATCAAGCCCTATTAATCTCAAACACAAACAACAAGGAAATACACGATTCTATACACTTAACAAGAGTCTCAAAATTCACTTGCCTCTCTAACATGGAACAAGCCCTATTAATCTCAAACACAAACAACAAGGAAATACACGATTCTATACACTTAACAAGAGTCTCAAAATTCACTTGCCTCAATAATTGAACACTTACTGCGGGACTTGTACCTTTCTCTTTTGAATAGAATTTAAAGCATCACGATCTAGTCAAATAAGTTATCACAATAAGATTTTGAAATCAATAATTCCCATATTACTATACGTCTAGCCTAGGCCCAAAAACTAACTAATTCCATAGACAATCCCCAAAATTCCAGACCTAAGATTAACTGTTATGTAATACAGTACCACTATAATTTAATCTTTTATCTCAACATAAAATAAACTTAACTGAAAATAAGGATTCGTCACTGTAACCCATGATGATGAACCCATACAATTAAGACAAGAACATATGTTTCTACTTTATCCAGTGCACTATTTTGTCATCATTACTTCCCACTTCACTTACTGCATATTGTCACCACCATGAAAAATATTTATGTTTATCACCTATAAATTATCAATTATGTTTCCTGACATTTCACCCAAACATTAAAATAATTTTTATCCCCTTTCTTTCACTAATCATCTAATATATAAATATTAATATAACTCTACTTATATACAGGAATACACAGAATTTAAGCGAATTAATATCTCAAATGATTTGATTTGGTTGTCTTCAACAATCACCACACAATATGTATTAAGCGGCTACTATAATGTTATAACCTAAGAATTAATAAACTCCTTTTTACAGTTTTACCCATGGCTTAAGTACATGGGGTATTAAATAGATTATGGACTTGGTCCATGACCCACTTACTAAAATTAATTATTAAAAAAATTTATTTTCCTAATTAAATAATTACAGTTATTGAATAATTCAAAAATATCCATTTAAAATTTATGAGAGGGGTACTTTACGGAAGTAATAGGAGTAGTTCTCAAATAACCTAACAAGTTATTACATTATCCACCACTAAAAATCATGTCCATCCTCGAACATAAAGTAGAAGAAAGAGAAGGAAGAATAATCAACATTACCAAAATTCTAAGTTATGATCTTTGAAAAATCAATATTTATATCTCCAAGTAAGTTTCTCCTTCAGACCATTCCATCAAAATGGACTATTAAGAACCGAACTTTCGAATCAAATAAGCATCGGTATCATTGTGATAGTCGTATCATGATCCTCCTTAATATCCACCTGATCTATGAAATCATATAGAGATTCTGAACTTAATTGGTACAACATTATTCTTATCATCGTCTAATCATTTCATATATATTATGAAAACTTTAGTAATAGCAGCTTGTAGATTTACGAAATTCATTATCTAGCCATCTCTTTAATATTCCACTTTCAATTGTTGAACCACTTCAGATATCGTATATACCACACAAATATTATTTCTATTGTGACAAAAAAATATCCACTCATAATAAAAAAAAACTAGAATCTTTATTTTAAGGTACGAGCTAATAACGAGAAATTAAAGAAATTGGGGTACAAGTTAAAATAAAGATTCTAGTTTTTTTTATTGTGAGTGGATATGTTTTTTCACAATAGAAATAATATTTGTGTGGTATGTATGCTATCTGAAGTGGTTCGACAATTGAAAGTGGAATATTAAAGGGATGGGTAGATAATGAATTTTGTAAATCTACAAGCTGCTATTACTAAAGTTGTCATAGTATGTATGAAATGATTAGATGATGATAAGAATAATATTGTACCAATTAAGGTCAGAATGTCTATTATGATTTCATAGATCGGGTGGATATTAAGGAGGATCATGATACGACTATCACAATGATACCGATGCTTATTTGATTCGAAAGTTTGGTTCTTAATAGTTCATTTTGATGGGATGGTCTTAAGGAGGAACTTAATTGGAGAGATGACTATTGATTTTTCAAAGATCATAACTTAGGATTTTGGTAATGTTGATTATTCTTCCTTCTCTTTCTTCTACCTTATGTTTGAGGATGAACATGATTTTTGGTGGTGGAGAATGTAATAATCCATTAGGTTATTTTGAGAACTACTCCTATTACTTTCATAAAGTACCCCTCTCATAAATTTTAAATGGATATTTTCTTAATTAAATAGTCACAAAATTGTGTTTACCATATTGAATCCATCATGACTCTATCCTAAATAATACATGTTTTTTAATAAATTCAATCACTAGCAAAAGTTACATTTTCTATTATTTGATGAGTAACGTGATCGTATAAAAAGATGTAGAATATGTTGAGACACTACTCAAATAGAAATGAAAGGAGCTAGAGCCACAAATGAATAAATTAGCGAGTTGTAGGGATATTTACTTTGATGATAAAGGTTTAAAATATATCTTTTGAGAGAGTAGAAAATTAAACTTAAGCCATGTGATTTCATTTGTTTTTTCTTTGGTTATGGAGGTAGTGTTACGTATCATTGATTTTGATTAGAAAATTATTGTATAATATTAATATAATAACCCGTTAGATTATTTTGAGAACTACTCCTATTACTTTCATAAAGTACCCCTCTCGTAAATTTTAAATGGATATTTTTGAATTATTCGATAATTGTAATTATTTTCTTAATTAAATAATCATAGTTATCGAATAATTCAAAAGTATTCATTTAAAATTTACGAGAGGGGTACTTTATGAAAGTAATAGGAGTAGTTCTGGAAATAACCTAACGGGTTATTCCACCCACCAACATGTAGTAAAATCCTCATGTGGGATACCTTGAAATCCACCATCAAAACTCATGTTAGATCATAGTTTTATAGCTCAAAACATGAATAGTCTCAATAGATATAATCAAATCATGGTATAAGCTTGAAATATATAGTCATGCATAATCAATCTATATTTCACAAAACTCCAACATGATTCGTGCTCATAATTCATAATAAGAGATACCCATATGTAATACAACTTGAAAAAATATAAAACTCCAACATGATTCATGCTCATAATTTATAATAAGAGATACTCATAGGTAATACAACTTGAAAACATGCAATTTTCATGAAAAGAAAGATTGGGCTCCATGGGTGAAAGGACCCAATGGATGAAACCCACATACCTCAAACTTGGGTTCTCTTAAGATGAGCTTGAAGGAAACTTAGAGCTTGAAGTGAATCCTTGAGTTTCAAAGTTAAGCTTTAGATCCTTAAATTTGGAATGAGATATTTAGTTAAGTGTTGGAGAGGGTCTTGTGTGATATAGAGTTGAAAAATGGCTAAGTATAGGTGATTTCACGCTTAAGTGGGCATGGGGTTATGACCCCAATGCCCTTGGCCAAAATAGAAAAATCAAGAAAAAACTTACACTGGTCTGCGTCCTTGGTGCGATGCGGACCCATCATACAAGCAACACTTGTACTGCTCCGCGCCCCAGGCGCGTCACGACCTGGGCGTGGACATACATTATTTTTTGAAAATTAGCAAAAATTATTTTTCACTACGGGTCCTCTAAAATCTAGGTTACACCTATCCCCACTCAATTGTGCCCTCTGATCAAGAATATGAAGTCGAATTTTTAATATCTCGTACATATTTTGAGATGTATGGAAATTACGATTATGGGCATTTTCGAAGAACATTTTGGGGCATTTCATCAAGATTAAAGAATTGAGGATAGGAACAACCTTAACGGACAATGCTCACATAGAGAAAACGAAAAAAATGGGTATGAGGCACTTGAGACTCCTCACACATTTCAATCCAATATCTAGTTTGTAATATATAGAGGAATAAGACATCTTTCTTGAGCATCTTCTTACTCGTGTCACTGTGATCATGGTTCTTAGATGTTATTGTTGATAAGTTCATACTGAAGTGGCATTAATACTTTAGTATTCATCTTAATAAACCTGTCTTTTTTATAAAATTTCCCCTTTTTGTGCTGCCTCAGGTTTTAGGGGGTATAGGTATCCATTATCCAACAATGAAAATCCATGGTTATTTGCACATCTAATATCATTTTCAGTTGCTATTCATCTTTGTACCCATTTAAGAAATATTTCTAAAAATATAATCTCCTAAAAGTTGAATTAACAAAAAGCTTAGATTATATTATACTTCTCCTACCTAAAATAGTTGAGTAGAAAACTTGAATTTCATATTAAGCACCTGTATGATTCGTATTCAAATTCAGTAAACTACAATTTGTTAACTTAGGAGTCCAATTTCAGCCAAATTTCCAGTATATTAATGCAACCAAAAAACTTTACGCAATACAAAAGTTAATGAATTGAAAACTAAATTATATGAGTCTAAGCAAACCAACTCAAACACAAAAAGATGTCTGATGATGAAAAGATAATCCGTTTATTATACAGTTTAATTAACAAATAACATACTCTTTTAGTGCCCATAACCTAACAAGTTGGACAATATAGGTCAATACTATATCAAGAATTAAATGAAGATCATTATTTTTCTTAAAATAAAATGATTTTTATTCTTCAACTTGCTTGAGCTTTATGAGAACAACTTGATGTAGAAATATGCCACCAAAATCAGTTCACTAAGCCTGAAATAAGCTGATTAGTTGCAGCCAAGTGACTAAGGTATGCACAGACTCTCAATGTAAATGAAAAATAACTACTCTCCTCTTGCACATGGGATAATTTTTCT
>DF358734.1:0-12782 GCA_000787875.1 Solanum virginianum
TCCTCTTTATAAGCAAGTAGGGAATTGTATTGTTGTGTTAATTCCCATCAGCATTTATATTTGAAAAACATATTTTGCAGTGTATTAAAGTATCAAAATATTTAACCAAAATCTCTACACATATTATTGGTAATCTCTAGCCTAATATAAATGATTAACTATCATATTACCCAAAAAGAAAAAGAAAAAATAGTTGTTATATAGGTAATTATACAAAAATTATACTATTAAAAAGATGATCATGACAATACTACATATCTTTAGTTCTAAAACAAAAATGCTTGAAGGACAAATGTTATGTACAGTTCTAGTATAATCCTTATTCATACATAGGCTTCTGGATATGAAATGGGTCATTTCAAAGGTTCATTGCTCCGACCCACAGTACAATTAATCCAGCATGAACTACATGAGCCCCTAATAATTTATCGGATAAATTGATGAGTCGGACATTCCCGACTATAATAATATCATTGTCCTCCCCAAATCCCACTTATGTAATTTCACTAAGCATGTCGTTGTCATTGTCATGCAATCCACTCACACATACACACCAAAAATAAAGATATACATGAACTAAATTTACATTTAACAAAATATTCTAGCTTCCCAATGTCAAAAAACAACAAAAAAGAAATGCTATAAACTGTTCCTCCTAAACTTTTACAATTGTTATGTGACTTAACTAATCAAACTTTGCCTCAATATTTTTTTTGTTAAAGGCAAGCAAATCAACAGCTGAAAATAAAAAAGGATGAATCTTGAACACCCAACACACCTCTTCCTCTTCATATGACCAAATTTGCACCAATTCTTGAGTTTCAAAACTGTATGCAACAATTGTATATGGCAAAACATGTAGATACAACACCTGCAAATCTTTATTGAATGCACATGGCTTTATTGAATGATGATCATTTATATTCTCCAATCTTATAAAATGATGAAACTTGAACTCATTTTCGCCGAAACTCCATATGAAAACTCCATTGTTAACTGTATCACAGAAATGTATCACTCCTGATGATGATTCATATAGAAACTGAGAGTAGTAAACTGTATTACTCCTTGAGTTGTTCTTTGGTAAGGGAAAAAGTGTGAAGAATTCGAGTTCTACGTTGAATTCCAACAAACATAAACTCCATATCCAGTACAGCTTTCGTTTTTCGAGAGACAAAACACTCGGGTTGAAGCATTGTCCTCGTGTAAATCCATCTAATAGAAGGTCAGAATTCAAAATTCGAATTTTCCTTTCCCGCCATTTCCACGAATTCGATTCGAAAATCAAACAGTTCATCAATTGGGAAGTGAAATCAACTTCTTCCCAAAAGAAACAGATTACTTGAAATGAATTCCATCCATTAACATCGAAAACAAGGGTTGAACAAGTGGGTCTTGAAATATGATGAGAAATTGGAAGAGAAATAAACTGGTTAAGAACAGGGGAAGAAACAGAGTATGTCCAGAACCCATTGTTGTGTGAAGCATAAAGAAGAACCCCATTACAAGAATCGATCAAAAATGGGAATTTATGAGTGGAAGAAGAATGGAAAGTACAAAATCTGGGAAATTTTTTCTGGGTTTAGTCGTGTAACTTCATAAAAATTGATTCTTGATAAGTTTTGTGTTTCAGAAAGAGGACGAAACCAGTAGAAGTTGTAAGAGGGTAACAATGGCGAATATTTGTGATTGAATTTCGCCATTTTTTTGAGACAGTCTTCAATTGGACAAGAGATTTTAAGGGAATTTTAGAGAAAATTGATTCCACTACGTAATTTGATAAATTCCCAAGCTCTATCATCATCTCTTCTTCTTCTTGTTCTTCTGTCTCCATGGCAATCGCCATTGTCAATCGCCATAATATGTAATTATACTTATTTAAAGAAACCCTAATATTCCATTTATGGCGGTTAATGGTCATTTACGGTTGTGTTTTATTGAGTTTTGGTAATTAATTAATTGATTAATATAGTAATGTACTTGTGTGCAAGAATATAATGTAAATAAAATGCTTGATAAGCAAGTATTAAATTTCTATAATTAAACGAGGTAATGACTAATGGCCTATATTTATAAGTAAAACTATATAAGTTTAACTAATATTTTAAGATATATATTTTTATTATATTAATATGAAAATAATTTATAATTTACATTACTTTTGTATAGTTTCATATTACTGAAACATGACCTTAGATAGAAAGGAGCGAAGGTCGCATATTAGAGTAGAAGGTTAGACGGTTAATAGAGGTAGGGTGATGTATTATCTTATGATATAATAGGTTAGTAAAGGTAGTTGTGTTTTTATATATTGTTTTGTTATTATCTGTCATTTATTTTGTTACTTGTATTGTCTATACAAATTATTATTTCCTTTCCATTTTAGTCGTTTGGTTTCATATCTAGTATTTTCTGTCTTGGGGATGATAGTTCTGAGATGAGGTCTTTCGAAAATAGTTTCTCTATCTCTGTGAGTTAGTGATAAGGTATGCATATATTTTACCCTCCTTAAACCCGACTTGTAAGATTTCATTAGATGTATTGTTGTTTAGTTTTATCAAGAGTGAGGAAAAATGAGGAAACGTAAATTAATTTCATTATGTACACGTATGTTCTATCTTTTAACTTTGTAAAATAGAGTTAATACATAAAACGTGTTTATATATATATAAGTAATGTTACTCTCAATCAAATTAAAGATCTTAATTTTGACGTTTCATAAAGATAGAAAAAAAAAATCAAATATTGTCATATTTGTTGAGGGAACGTGTGTGCCCATATGTGGTCCTGTTATCATTAGAAAGTAGGTAAAAGAAGTAATAAAAATATTAAAGTTGGATCTTATGATATAATAAGTAACATAATTTATTACCAAAAAAGAAAAAAGTTAACATAATTTTGGCAAAGATTAAAGAAAAGCATTCCCAATTAGGGTTGTTAATAGAATATTTATTTATGCCATAAACAGCCAAAATAATATAATTGCACATGTTTGATTAATCACATGATTGCAAGACTAAAATTGTATGTTTGTTACTCGGTGGTTTACCTTAAATTGTATATTATTAGCACATGAACTTTTTCTATTTAATCATAGTTGACTAATATGTATTTTACTTTCTAAAATTCTATAACAAAATTTTAATATTATTAAATTATGTATTCAAAGATTTCTACACAAATGGCACAAAATTACTTTCTAACGCTATTGCTATCGCAATCTACTATTAGCAATTACAATCATCTACAATATCGTCCTTCGTTATCATAATCACGTATAATCATTACCATCAACTTCTTGTCACTAACACTAGTCCTGATCGCCACAACCAACTATTATCTCCATTATATATCGTTAATCATTGTTATTTTTGGTGATCAAGAGATTAATATATATCATTATAAGAGAGTGATAGAGCTAAGTGTTTGTTCATGGGAGGGGGTGCGATTTCCAAACTATTACATATAGAGCGAGTAGCTGCTACTGAACTTTTAGGCCTAACAAAAAAGTTTCAGTTTTATCTAATTCTAATTTTCCTGAGACAAACACGGGTGAAACTTTCACACACAAAAAAGAATTTTGTTCCGTTAGCTTTGCTCCCTCCTTCTCTAGAGCATCTACTTTAACGACTAACATTTATATATTATCAATCACTACTGTCAGTCACCATCACTACTAGCTATTACTTAAAATCACCATCATCACCCAACAAAGTTTTGAATTGTACTTTCAACCACGATAACTAATTACCATCACTTTCAACTATCATATAATTTTTAATTGTTTTATATATTTAAATAAATAATTTTAATTATTGAATATTTAATATAATAATTTTACCGTTACTTTTGAGATTCCATCTAAAACATACAAAAACTTTTAATGGATACATTTCCCAAGTTTATCATATAACTTGATAATGACCACAAGTAGCCTTCTGATTCCTCCAATGGTCCATTATCTTCATGTTTCAACATTTATAGCATCTGCTATGGCTAGGTGATCTAAAAAAAAAATTACCAAATATTTACTTTTACTTTATATTATAAGTATAATATATAGAAAGAGTGAAACAAACTTTCATAGACCCAATTTAATATTTACCAATTGTTTTTGATAATTGCAATCATAAATAAAAATAGTAATTTTATTGATGATATAGCAAGTACAATTATATTCTTTCCTTATTCTTCTTTTTGAATTTCCTCTCCTCTAGGATTTAATGGTTTTAATATTTATTGAATATAGTATGGATAATTATTTCATCGTTATACTCTCTCTGTTCATTTTTATTTGTTATTGTTTCACTTTTCGAGATCAATTTAACTAATTTTAAAGATAAATAAATTTAATATTTGAAATTTAAAACTTATATGTTAAAACAAATTTACTTCTTTTAATTAAAAAAATATATCTTGGTACATGTACACTTTGAGTTTTACTTGATTATTATATTGTTTGTTTTTGACGATTTAATTATTTATAATAATTGTTGAACATGATCCAAAGAAGATCCACTATTGTTCGTTTCCGGGATTATTTATTTATTTATTTATTTTCCTCCATTTTAATTTAATCATGCAATATAAATATGAAATCAATAATATTATTTCATTTTACCTGTCTTTAATATTGAGTGTTTCCGAAAAGAAATCAATATTAATTACGTAGCATAAATTGAATTGTTTAAACAAATAATTATTTATTGATTTTGATTTTTTTAAATACTAAAAATGATTAATTTAATGTTGTTTCTGGGTAAAGTTATATTTATCAAATAAGGGCGTCAAAAAGAAAAATATGAGAATTAATAAAGCATATTATAAATATAATATATAAATATATTTTTAATAAATATTTATATTGTTTAATTTTAAATAATACACAAATAAACACATATATTTTATATAATATAACACAATTATCATGAGAACACATTTATTTACTACGTATGGCTGCATATCGATCGATTCGGTTTTAAAAATTTATCGATTCCACTTATTAGTTATCGGTCTGTAAATATGCTAAATCATTATAGAACCATAATATATTGACTATCGTTTATTGATCATTATCGATTTAAACATTAAAATTTTACAAAAAAATTTCTTTATTATAAATTACTTAGAAATAAGGTGACAAATCAAATGAATCATATACATAAGTTAAAAAATTATATTTTGCTCAAAATCAAACACTATCACATTATAGAATAACTGAGAGTTTGAGATGATAAAAAATAAAAATACGAAACTACTAAGAACTTTATATATCAAATACTCGATAGTACAAATATAATTATTTAATTTATTATTGAATAATCGATTAACTCATTAAGAAAAAAAACTAAAATCATTAAGAATCGATAACTCAATAATATAAATCATTATCAAAACTATTAAATTTATAACCTATTATCAATAAATAAATAATTTTTTCATTCAAATAATCAATTTTGATTGAATTTTAAAGAGCACTAACGGATGTATTAACTCTTAATAGGATGAAAATCTTCAATCATTGGAAGGAAAAGATGTATAGGCATTGCATTTAGGAATAATAAATTTTAAAAGATATACTTTTTTTAAAATTATTTTCTAAGGTATCCCAACAACTGTCAGCGCACTAAGTGATAGAGAACTGACCACAAAATTTTTTTTATTCATCAGAGATAGAGATGGGGGGGCAACCTCTTACTTAAAGGGTGAGGTACTGAATCACCACATTGACCTTGATGGTTAAATTTTAAAAGATATACTAGTAAATAATAATAAAAATTAAGGTGACGCAATTATTGTCTCAATTGTCAAGCCCCTGCAATATTACTTGTCTTGATTAATCTGTAAAAAGATAAAAGCAAGTACCGAAGCAAATAACAGAAATTAGACATGGGAAGAGAGCTCACCCAGATGTAATCTTGTACTAACATATTCATTTTCGCATATTTTGTCTCAAATTATTTATCGTAATTTTTTATTTATATATTATTTTTTAAATTATTAATTAATTTTTGCTATTTTTATTTTATGTGATTCTCATTTAATGTACCAAATTATCTTTTTAGTCTCATGATTTGAAACATGTCACGTGAAAAATAATAATTAAAACTTTTCAAAAAATATTAATTATTTTTCTAAACAGCGCAAAAGAAAAAGTAGATTACTCATTTTGAAATGAAGGGAGTAAAATTTTTCGTTTTATCTCTAATGTGTAAATCATTTTTTATGATTTATTTTTTGGATTGCAAAGTTCAAAATGTTTTCTTCAAACTCCTTTGCATATATAGATTTGAGACTAGAAAAAAAGATCACAAAATTTAATAATATTTATTATATTTTACACACCTCTTTAATTTAAAATTATAAAATTAAAATAAAACTCCATACTCAATCAGCCTAAGAATTTATAAAATGAAATGAAGAAAACATATCTAAGAATTTATAAAAATAAAACGAAGAAAACATCTTTTAGACTAAGCAGAAATGCATACTAAAATAAACCCTCTCGATCTCTCTGGTGTCAATTTATGTGACATCTTTTGAAATATAAAAGTTAAACGAGTTTTTCTTTACTACAACCTTTACATAATCTTGTTTGTACCTTTAAGAAATTTAATTTTGGAATTTAAATTGCGCCACAAAAATTAAACTCATAATTATAAAAAAATTAATATTTTTGCTTTTGAGATTGATATATTTGAGTTGAGGGTCTTCCAGAAACAGTATCTTCATCTGTATAATATAGTGGTAAGATCTGTATAAATTTTACCATCTCTACACTTCACTTATAGAATTTCACTAGATATATTATTGTCGTTTTTCTTAGAATAGAAAGAAAGGGAGTGGTTACCATTGATTGTATGAAAGAAAAGGTTGCTTGTGGGAAAGCATGGAGTTTGCAGAGTTTTGCAGGTAGAAGGTGACATATATACAATACAATTACTCATAATTTTCATAATTCATTTGGTAGAACGTGATAATAAAAGCTGAGCAGAGTCAAATCAGATTGCAGGACAGAAGAATCGCACTATTTTTGCGTCATTTTCATCTAACACGCTAAAATAAAAGATTCACCAAAATTAACAAGTTACTGCTTATTACAACCAAGTAACTTATATGATGGAAAAAGTTTTTACCTCAGAGAGTGAGTAAAATTTTCCATGAACTCAAAATATAACAATCACCAAATTGGAAACTGAAAAAAGTGATCGTATGATCTAAAATTTGATGGCTCATTCAATTTTTTCAAAACTTTATGGTTTTAAGTTGATTTCTAAAATGATCTTTAATTTAACTCAATTTAAGTTATTTTCTTAGATTTACTTTTATCTAGGCTTTACTACTTAAGATTTACTTTCATTTTTTATATGGGTTGGGGCTCAAGTCTGAAGTTAGATCTTGAGCATAGTCGAAGTTGGATCGCTAGTCAGGATTGAGTCTCAAGTCAAGTTTGGTTCGGTGCTTGGGACAAAGTCTAAGTTAGGGTCTCATGTCCTGAACTAGGGTCGAGTTTCAAGTGAAGATCAGGTCCTAGGTTAGAGTCGATAGTTGAAATCTTATTCTTATAAGATCCCAAGTTAGGGTCAAGGCTCAGGCCTCAATACTCAAATCTCGAGTTAGGGGGTGGGAGAAAGGGAGTTTCGAGGCTGAATCTGAAGTCAGATCAGGTCTCAAGTGATTACGAACCAAGTTTTGGGTTAGGTACAAGCTCGAATTCCAAGTTTTTAAACTCAAGATCAAGATAGAGCATTGAGTCGAAGATCAAATCGAGGTCGAGTGATCTCAAGAAATACTACAAGAGAATTTTAGATACATATATATTAAATTTTAATTTAAAATAAGGAGTGCCTAATTAGGAAAAATATAAAGTAAGTCATTCTAATTTGTACCCACCTCCCCAAAGAGGGTGGTGGGGGTGGGGCAATAATGAAGGAGGGTGGTGGGAATGGGGCCAATGTTGGCAGGGCGTGGGAGAGGACTGAACATGACATTGTCGGTTGTTTTCTTATGCTCAGTCCTTTTGTTTCTTAACAATCCATAATCTCACCACAGTTTATCTTTGCTGTTCCGCACTACTCTCTCCCTTTCTTATCTCCTCTCTCTTTTCCTTTTGAAATTATCTCTCTTTTTCTTTTAGCTCCGTTTCAAGCAACCATGTTGTCTCTTGTTTCTTACATTCTATGTTGCCTCCTCCCCAACACACCACAACCTTAAAACAAACCTCATCACTTTAAATTTCTCTTTCCTCCATCTCTAACTCACTACTGTTTCTTAATCTCAATTTCATGCATTTTTAAGGTGGTGGTCCGCCGGCTTTTGCTTCTTCTAAGGTAGTAGTTCTAGGGCCCCATCTTCTTTATTTCCAGCTTAATTTCTTCTTCTGTTTTACCCTTTTTCCTTTTCTCTTTCTCTCTCACCCCACATACCATTAAGTAGAATCAGAAGGTTTCATCATTTTTGTTAGTTACATCTATTTTTCTTCAGTGTTTTGTTAGAATAAGAAATAGGGTTAGGGTTTCTTAAATCTTAATTAGGGTTTTAATCTGGTAATTAGAAAAAAATAATGGCATTAACCGGTGAGGAAAAGGAAATGAGAATGTCAGGTTCCTTAGGATATCATTCACTTGATCAAAACATAGATCACACTGTCCCACCAAACATTCAAGATCAATCTACCGGCGGAGGTAGTGGTGCAGCGCCAGTTGCTGGCGTTGCACCACATAATTCCTCCGCCGGATCTAATAAATTCAATAAGGTAACTTCATCAAGAGCTAGGTACCGTGAGTGTCTGAAAAATCATGCTGCTAACATTGGTGGAAATGTTACCGATGGATGTGGTGAATTCATGCCTAGTGGAGAAGAAGGAACTCTTGAGGCTTTGAAATGTGCTGCGTGTAATTGTCACCGTAATTTTCACAGAAAAGAACTGCCCAACAATGGTGATAATAATAATAACAACCCGGGGATTATGGTTGTCCATCCACTGCAACTTCCTCAACCACTTCCTACTCCAATACCGTCGATGAATCACCATCATCACCATCACCACCAACACAGAGGTCGATCAATCTGGACTACCATGCCACCTCAGCCTGTCAAAATGGCCTTCGGAGGTAATGTGATTATTTCATCTAAAAGTTTAAATTGTTAGATGAAATACATTTTTATTTACTTCCATTATTTCATTTTATGTGTCTATATTTCACATGACGCTAAATTTAGAAGCATAAAAATGTGTATATATAGTGAATATTGTGATTCTAGACCTTACTTATCATTTCTATGAAGTATCATTAAGAACAATTAGCATGAAAATCTTAGATTTAAATGCTTAAATACTCATAAACTACTAGAAACAAATTTGGTCGTGAATTAGTTAGAAATTTGTGCTATGTAACTTATTTTTTCCACTCATTTTCAACCAAATTAGTTCACGGAAATCAAAAAATGCATGATGAGAAACAATTGTCGATTCTTAATCTTTTTCATATGTAAAACATTACTAGTTTCTTCCTCACCGATTCCACTAAAATATAACATTTTTAGTGTGAAATTCCATGATTTTTTAGTAGTGAGCTTTTACCTTTTTTTAGTGAACAAAACATGTCACCTCAAACGTAAGACGTTAGTCTGTTTTGATATGATGATTACTGTACAATAATGTCACCTAGAATTGAAAAAATCATTACCATATATACATACATACATTTTTTTTCAATTATTTACTTAATTATGTCTTCAACAGCCAGCGGGGGAAGTGGGGCAACAGACTCATCAAGTGAAGAACTTAATTTCAACACTTATCATCATCAACAGGCAACCTCAGTTCCTCCACAACAACCATTTTTGTTGGCTAAGAAAAGGTTTAGGACAAAATTCAGTCAAGAACAAAAGGAAAAAATGTTGGAATTTGCAGAGAAATTAGGATGGAGAATTCCAAGAGAAGATGATACTGAAGTACAAAGTTTCTGCTCACAAGTTGGAGTGAAGAGACAGGTATTTAAGGTTTGGATGCATAATAATAAGAACCCTTCTGCTAAAAAGAACATAAATCAAGAAGATCAACAACCTTAATTAATTAAATTAAGGTCAAATGAAATTTCTTGGGATTTGGTTTATGCTTATGTAATATTACTAGGAATCGTACCTACGTAGCTAGCTTTTTTTCTTTTTTTTTTTTTGGTCTATGTAGCATTATTGTAACTATGGAACCACTTAATCAGATTTTATTTTTATTAAGTGTTGTACTTGGAACCTGTATTCATCTCTATTTTTCAGCTCCTCCTTTGTCACTGAATTTTAGATCACTATTTTTTTTGGGGGATCCGTGGTCGTTTCTTTTTGGGTGCTATATTTAGCTTCTATGCAATAGGTAATCTGCACTAAGCAAGTCCGGTGCGACGAGCTCAAACTGAGAGACTAGCAAGAGGTTTCAAACTTGAGGAAAGTCTTAAGTCCAAACCGTTGCCTCTTGGGTACCCTTTAGATCACTTTTTTTCGAACTGCATTAATTTGCTTTTACTTTTACTTTTAAGTCTAGGATATATTGAAAACAATGTCTCTAGCTTTAAAGTATCAGTAAAAGTCTGCATACAATAAACTCTCTGTTGTTTATTGGATTATATTATTGTTGATCCAATACAGCCAAATGTAATTTTCGTAAATTATTATCTTAATATGCTCAAATTTAGAAAATTTATTAAGACCCTATAGACTTGTTACCTAGATTACATGTTTTAACCTCATAAGTAGTTGAATATTTACATGTAATTTTTGACTGGTTTGATCGATAATTTGGTGAGTTATTTCGAGTTCGATATATTTCTACCAAAGTTACCAAATGGTTGAGTCAATATTGATGATAAAATAATGAGTGACAAATAAAATGATTTTTTTTAAATAATGAATAAGTAAAAATAAACAAAGTATAATTACAATAAACAGCCGTTGGGTGAAAGGAAAGAATGAATCTTATTCCCTTTAATTTGAATGTTTGCTAGAGAATTGATCCTTATTTTTGTCGAATTTAAATTCAGTGTCTATTTAATTTGTTACTTTTGTGTTGTCCATTTCAATTAATTATGATGCTTCTTGGAGTTTCTGTCACTATTTAAATGTTTGTTTCCTATTTTGGGAATGGTTTGCTGCTTCCTTTTCTCCTTTTGGAAAAAAGTAACAAGGAATAACCTATTGTATTTGAGGTTTATAGAGCTATAGGTATATAACCTCTAAATCTTGTCCATGTGATAATCAATGTTGAGCGACTCAAAGCGGACAATATCACTTGCGGACTTGGTTGTTATCGATGATATCAGCGTCACTTCTATGTCATCTTTGTCGATCCCACTGATATATAAGTAAACAGATTTTATCTACTAGTGACACGTTCTAAAGCCGTGAGGGACGAGGCCAAAGCGGACAATATCACGCAGATTGAATCGTTACAATATGAAGATATGTGATTTACTTTTGATATATTGTTTATGAACTATGACTTTATGATATAAAATCATGATCTCAAACATATTTAAATGCTAATTTGAATTCATAATATGAAATTGCTTGTCCAAACACAATATTATTATTATTATTTTGACATAATTTATGATATAATTTAAATGCTCATTCTTTATTATTATTATTTTCGTTTTCTTTTATGAAAAGTATTTCAAGGAAATTGAAAGAGAGATAAGTAAACAAGGTGTCTGAAAAATATCTCTAAAATCTTAAAATACTTTTGTCATCATTAATAATAAGAATTTAACAGAATAAAATTAATTGATATCAAATTTTAAATATCCTCTTTTTTGTCTCTTTTTCATGTGCTTTTGTGCAGACGTTTGATTGCATCAAACATGTAGGGCAGTACATAATGCATGAAACTCATTATCCAAAATAATATTTCAAAAACTTAGGGATCATATGTTCATACAACCTAATTTTTAGGAGGCATTTGGTACACCGACTAAATTATTCCTGAATTATACATTGAAAATATAATTTTGGACTAATTTATCTCACATGATAGATGACATGGGATAAAATAGATATTAAGTATTACATTTGAAATCTAGATTTATAGTATGTTCGGTTGTTGGTATAAATCTAATCATAAACTTAATCTTGAGATGTTTCACCTTATCCCGCGTACCAACCAACCATTAAAGAGAAGATTTCAAAGTCCTATTTGTTGGAGCCAAAAACCCCTCTTCTTCTTCTTCTTCCACAACTAGCACTTTTTTCCCCTTTTTAGATTCTTTTTTCCCAATTTTCATGACTTTTTGCATTATACTTTGAACACTATTACCATTATTGTCAAACTTTATTTGCATAATAATATTCATTTGTGACTTCACAAATTTATACTTAGCAAGCCATCTTTGTATTTTCCCAGAAGTAGTCTTTGGTACATTTCCAAATTTAACAAGTACCACAAGCCCAATTCCAACACCTTCTTCTTGCATTACTCCTTTCCTTATTCCTTCACATAGTTGCTTCAAAAACACATCACTCTTTGTTTCACCTTTCCTCTGTATCTCCGCGACAACGGATATATACGTGTATTCAGATTCAGACATCTCAAAAGCTGCAACACAACCGCCTCTAAGGAAACTGGGGCAACTATTATAAGCTGATGTCTCCAAGTAATGTGGATGTATTTCATCTCCATTGGGAAGTTTAATAATGTCTGAGCATCGTCCTGTCACGTATAAAAATCTTTGTTCTCCTTCGATAACCCCTCTGTCCCCTGTTCGGACATAGCAATGTCCGGTCTTGTTTTT
>DF358734.1:12801-69654 GCA_000787875.1 Solanum virginianum
GGTCGGACATAGCAATGTCCGGTCTTGTTTTTAAGCCTGGCATTGAACACTTGTTGAGTTAAAGAAGGATGTCCTAAATATCCAACAGCATTGCTAGGAGATGAAATCCATATTTCTCCTTCTGTTCCATCTTCGGCAACTTCATTTGTTTCTTCATTCACAACTAAGATTTCAACGTCTGAATCTTCATCAAGTCTAGCACTTGGCAAGAGCTTTTTATACGTCGAATATGTGTCATTACTACCTCTCCATGATGTTGAAACAAAGGTCCCATTCTCAGCTAAGCCATATGAGGGAGAAATAGCCAAAGGATTAAGCCCAAAAGGCTTAAACACTTCAACAAAATCTTCAACACAATCATTATAAATTGGCTCGTTAACAATGATCAAATTCTTCAAGTTCGACAGACTAATAGGATTACTTACAGTTCCTGTGACAGTTGCCTCAACATGACCACGTTTCAACACGAGTGGTAAAGCAAATGAAGGAACAGGAGTGCAAGTTGCCCTGAACTCCGAAATCAGCTCAAGCCATATCCTAGGACGATTGACAAATGTATTCGGGGATGTCAACACACATGTTGCCCCTGATACAATTGTCAACAACAAAAACATGAGTCCACAATCATGGGACTGAGGTAACCATGAGACAACAACTGTATTCGGGTGAAGATCATAAGCTTTCCTCGCGACTCTAACGTTATGAGCTGCAGAGCCTGCAGTCACCAAAACAGGCTTAGGAATAGCAGTTGCACCAGAAGTGTATTGAATTAAGTACACATCACCAACATTGCAACCATTATACTTAAAGCCACTATCAAAATTCACATTTTCCATTTTCTTGCCCTTTAAATCCTCGGTTGAAATCCATCGAACCTTCTTCAAGGCCTCGGACAACTTCTTATTACTCGAGCTTGCAACATACTTCTCAACATGTCTGATGTAATCGCGTGTTGCTATAGCAACTTTAGGCCTTGTTTGGGACACAACTCTAAGTAAATGGTGCCAATTACCATTCGAGAAAGACGGGTGAAGAGGGATGATAGGAACAGCCAAAAGGCCAGCCCTTTGACAACCAAAAATCATCTCAACAAATTCAAGTCCTGGTGAACATAAAACAAGAACTGTATCATTTTTTCTTAAACTAAGTAACAATTCTGAAGAAATACATTGGACTGAACTATTTAGTTCCTCATAAGTGAGAGATGAAAACTGAATTAATGGGCCATCTTCAGCCCAAATGAAAGCTGGTTTGGACTTAAAACTTGGAAGTTTAGCCCATATTGGAAGATAAAGATCTACTACAGGTTGGTCAGGGAAAAAAGGGTCATAATTTTCATAGTTCATGGCTATAATCTTGAGTGTATTTGCAGGATATGTTGTTATATATATATATACTACCTACTGGGACTAAGAAAAAGGCAATTTAAAAAGTTGGATTGAGATTTCTTTTTTTCTTTTTTTGGTTATAATTTAAGGGTATACTGATGGTATATTCTGTAAATATTCTGATATACATATCAATAGCCTCGTCAATTCCATGTCTTATTATGTTAAATTATTACTACGTTATTACCTAGGATACCATTTTTCAGGAGATCAGACAAATTGCCGCGTATTTTACCGTGTTGCTACATCAATATTTATAATATAATGTTTTTTATACATGCAGAAATTATAATGGTACCTTGGTATATCTTTTGATACCAATATGATTCGCGCTGAATTTGTATATTTCTGTTTGGCATAGCATCTGAGAAGTAAATATTCCTTCTGTTTTGATTGGTTTGTCTGATTTTGATTTGACTTGTGGTCGTAAGCTAAAGGTGCGTACAGTGTACCGAAATACTTTTTAATCTTGTAGTCTTAAATATGTCAACTCGAAAAAGAGATGAGTTACAACACCAGTTCTTGAACTTAAGAAGTGAATTTACAATGCTTTCAGCTTGATTTTTCCAGAATTTTCAGTACATGTAGACAACCTATGGCTAACATTTCAGCAATTTGCTATCCCAAAAAAAGCTTTCACTGCAACTGACAATCATGTGACTTCAATTACTGTCCCCATGCACATGCCCTGTATTTTGATCACTTCAAGATTAGCAAACAAGAAAATAATAGGGTTGTAGCTACAAGAAAAGGCTAAAATGAATCTATATCAAGGGAAAAACAAAGAGGTGGGGGGGACTGATCTTGCTCTTGAGAATTCTGTCAATATCGGAGGCGGATTCAGGATTTAAATTTGTTATCTTGAATTCATTGCTCAAAACTTGGTTTTGTTAAATTTTTGGAGAATATTCGAAGTTGTATCCTTTAACTGAAGTTCCTGTGCTTTGCATATTCTGTTTTCCCCCCTTATAATGTGGTGTTTGGGTCCACTTAGGCACACCTCAACTATTCAATGAGTACTTGCTACCGCTCACTATCATAGGTACAGGTAATCCTACCTTCCAAGGCTTAAGCAAATGGGACTACATCATCTAATTTTTTTTGTCTCGATTGGCATTTGAATCCTGGTCTTGTTATGCACTCACTTAATTGCTCACTAGACCACACCCTTGAGTGCTATGCTTTACATACTTCTAGATTATGATCTGCCTATATGGAGATCAGTCAGATAAACAAAACCGATTGCTCATCTTCCTAATAGCTTGTGTTTGTACTGATTATGGCACACATAGACTTGCCAATAAGTTATCATTAGATAAGTGCCTCATTTTACTGGCACCTGATTAGGACTAGTTCTAACTTGATCCCGGGTGGATTTCCAGTATCTTATACAACCACCTTCACCCTCCTCAGGTAAAAGAGAAATCAAGAGGCCCTGCGGCATTTCCAAAGGTTATTGAACCAGAAAGTATGACAAAATATCCCTCAAGGAATAATTTCATCAATAAAAGGGATAAACTCCCATACACAAGTAGTATACCAAGAAAGAGCACCTACAAAACGCCAAGAAAGGTTAAGAATCACTGTGGAGTCAACAGGTCATTACTGATGAACCAAATACTTTTATGTTTTATATTTTCAACCTTAATTTCAAGAATGTGTATACCAAAAATTTAATATAAATCTAACAATAACTTAGATGGGATAAACTTGTCAAGCACATGTCGAGAAAATGAAAGGCATAACTTAGTTGTTCCCTCATCAGACCTGCTCTTCTTCAATTAGCAAGCTCTTAAATTCCACCAGATTCATACTTAGCTTGGTTATTCGCATCCTTAGCTTCTTAAGTCACTTAGCTCCTCAATATGGGAAATTCAATCAATCGTTTTTACCTTCTCATTAGAACTTTATTTGGGGGGGGGGGTGTGGATGCCTTCTTGCTCACTAGAACTAAGAACATAGTTAATACTTCCATAAGTATAGGCATCATATTGGAGTCACTAAAAGCATGGCAAAATTGTTTAGTTAAAAGGGATTGAAGTAAGTAGCACCTTCTTCTTATTATTCTTCTTTTTATTTTTAATTAAGACATGGTAACGTAATATTATAAACTAGCACCTTAAACCAGAATAGGTTTTCATAAATTGCAAAACATCTGGGGCATGAAATCTGTACAGATCATTATTATGGTTCTATATTCTGAGACACAGGGTAATGAGAAGTCAGAATGACTAAAGCCGAGGATAAAGCTCAGCCCTGAACTAGTTTGGAGGAAGATTGATCACCACCAAATTAAAAGGGGGTCAGCAAATTAGGACATAAATGCTACTGATGAAATGGCTATGGAGGTATACTATGGAAGAGGACAGTTAATGGAGAAGGGTAATTCTTGACAAATATGGTCAGGAGGGGATGTGGTGCACAGGTCCTGTTAACAGTCCTTATAGAATACGGGTGTGGAGATCCATCAGATCTCATTGGCATGCACTGTTAAAGAACTCAAATATCCAGGTTGGTAATGGTAGAAAGACTTTGTTCTTGGCAGACAACTGCGTTGGGCATGGATGTGTGAAAGATCTTTTCCCTGATCTGTTCAACATCTCAACTTCTCCAAATGCTTATTTATCTACAGCTAAGGGAATACAAGAATGGGAAAGTACTTTCAGGAGGGCTCTAAATGATTGGGAAATTGAACAAGCAGTGGAGTTTTTTAAGTCTTTCGAGGAGTGAGACAACTTGTATTGGAACCCAACCAAAGACGGGATTTTCACAGTCAAGAATAGATTTGATAGGGCAATAATCAAGCAAAGGTGGCACTTTTGGTGTAAAGAAAGTTTTTCAGATGAGGAGGTTTCTTTAATAGATTTGATAGCGCTTTTGTTTGGTTCTGGTGATTTATTCCCTGGCTTCAGCATCGCCCTAGTGCTTTCAATACCAGTATTACCAATTCAAACAAAAGTTTGGAGGAAGATTTCAAACAGATTGTCACATTCTCATGCTTTACTAATGAAACTTACAAGTTACTCACATGGGTTCTTATTCACATTGATTGTATTAGCAAATCAATCACTCAGCTCAACCCAATAAGGCTACTCTTGGAATTGTCAACCAAATAAATTGTGACACCAACCATCAAACTTAATGTCAAAGCCAATGGCTGGAACATTGATATACAAGGAGATTCTCTCCACATTCTTAATTCACTTTCCATTTTTTTCCTCCTCACCTTACGGTAGGCAGTAAAGTTTTCTCCTTTCTTTTCTCTATTATAATGTTGTAATTATTTTTCTTGTTCCTTTCTTTCCAATGAATGCGTTGGACATATAATTGAGGATTATAATCTTAATAAGATACTACATGAGTTTTTCAGCAAACAGAATGTAGATGCACTCAGATTAAATGGATCAAATTTCATCTCTCATTGGTTCCTTGCTATTTCTTTTCTTTTCCGTTTTAAGCTTTTTGCTAACAAAATAGCACTACCTTGAGATTAACCTAACCACACTGTAACTAAACTTTACAGAGACAAGTTTTACCTGAAAGGAACGGGGAAAACAGGAGAAAGGATAAAACATCTGACAAGCAACTAGCTAAACATGGGAGAAGACTCAAGAAAGTATATGAGGGTAATACAACCAACGATTATGTTAAGCATATTTGTTTTCCAATCCATAGAAGACAGGTGAATCTACAAGCCAGGTCTAGCAAAAGTTGCCTAACTAGAAGCTAAAAGAAATGCATACAAACAAGAATATTCATTTTAAAGACTTCATGGCTACAATAATGAGGTAACATGGGCCATGGCATTAGCATATTATACATTAATGTTATTGCTCATTGTGTACTTCACTTTTCTCCAGAGAGTGAGTCCACTCACAGCTTCTATTCTAGGAATTTTACACACCAATCATTCCGAAGTTCCAGAACAAAATTTTGATTCCCCAAAATAACCAAAATCATGACACTCCCACATGGCATCAATACTCAACATTGTCAAGAGGTTAATGGTACATTTATCTCAACTAACAAAAGCAATCCACCAATTTTCCCCTACCGATAACCATCACTACATACTATTTAGAATGCAATGAACATGCATGGAAAAACTCGGGAAGATATGCATGACAATTACGGCATGATTATTGGCAAACAAGATGCGAAAGGGAAGCATACCCAACATTAAGAATCCCATTAATAGGATCCAAGAACTGCTGACTCGGTTGATGTTGTTGCTGTTGCTGCTGCTGCATTGACAGCATCTGCTGCTGTAAACTAACATCAGAATTCCCTACCACATTGGCTTTCGAAACTGCCCCCTTTGCCTCTACAAACCTCCAAATATACCACGAAGCTACCGACCTATAAGGCTTCCATTTCTCACACAACTGATCCATCTGTGATGGCCTAGGAAGAACCTCAAGACCATATAACATTCTCACCCCTTTCCTAATACTAAGATCATGTATCGGCAACACATCCGGCCTATGAAGTGAAAAAATCATAAACATATGAACAGACCAAGACCCAATTCCATTAACCATAGTAAGCATTGTAAAAAGAGATTTATCATCCATCTCCACAATTGACTTATCCGACAAAATCCCATTTTGATACTTCCTAGCTAGGTCATGTAAATAGCTTGCTTTTCTAGCAGATACCCCAATTTGACGAAGCTGTTGTGGGGTTAACCCCAAAACCATATCTGGAACTACATTCGATTCCCCACCACAAAGAGATATAAATCGAGTGTAAATCGATGACCCAGCTTTATACGCCAGCTGCTGAAACAGAATGCTTTTGGTAAGGGCAAGAAAAGGGGGTTGAAATAGCTCGAGTGTAGGAAGTGGGTATGTTTCAATCAATGGAGAGAGTAATGGGTCGGAGGATTTGAGGTAATTAATGGCCGATTCAAGCTCACCTTCACAAGAAAGTGAACGAGAAACGATTCTTGGTACGATGGTGGAAATCTGGGTTTTGGGCAAAGAGGGATCAACAGTATTGCAAAGCTTGCGGATTTTTCTGGGTCGAGAAGGAAGTTTAGTGGGTGGTGAATGAGCTTGAAGAGGTACAACATTAATGGCGTCGGTAGATGGGGGGTTTGTTGAGGTGGGGGTGGGAGGGTGGGGTTCAGATGCAGATTCTGATTCTTCAGCCATGGATGAAGGAATGGAAGCTTGAAAATGGAGATCAATTGTGGGATTTAGCAGACAAAATCGTTAATGGAGATTTGAAGGAAACAGAAAAATGGGATTTTTGGTCACCGTTAAACTCTCAGCTTTGTGACTGAGTGAAGTGTCAGCAGTCAGCTCGATGGTGGTCACTGTTACTCTTTTTTTTCTTTCTTGGTTCTCCGGTGCTGTGTCCCATGTCAATATTATGATATACTTCGTATCATCGAGAACATAATCTTAGATAAAAAAAATAGAGATTGCGTATTAAGGTAAAAAGTTAGATGACTGATTTTATGATATAGTACATTAGTAGAGGTAGTTATGTTTTTATGTATTGTATTGTTATTGTTCGTTATTCATTTTGTTACTTTTATTATTTTTATAAATTATTATTTATTTTTCATTCTAGTCGTTTCGTTTCATATATTGTATTTTCTTATTTTGGGATGATATTTTTGTAACGAGGGTCTTTCAGAAATAGTCTTTTTATCTCTATGAGATAGTATTAAGATTTGCATATATTTTATTCTTTTCAGACCCCACTTATTTTACTCAATATATTGTTATTGTTATATTAAAATAATAAAAATATTATTTTAATTTGTATACAATTTTTTTATATTAATATAATTAATTTTTTAAAGATTACTTTGAAATAAGAAAATAGTATGTGATATTGACATTAATGAAGCAATATTCTCCTTTAGTCCCCCAGAAATGTAATTAATAAATGTTACTTTAAAAAATCAAGACATTAGTAATTATATTTTTCCAACCTTAGCTTTGCTACTTTCTTCCTCTCAAATTAATTGAATTTTTGAGATTTTTTTTTAATATTTAAAATAATTAAATTGTTCAAAGTTTAAAAAAAATGTTTGAATTTTTTTTCCATATTTGCCCTTTTATTTATTGAAGTTTTATATTTTTGAGGAGATAAATTATATTATATATTTATGATTTTACAAAGAGCAATCATAGAAAGTATGATGTAAATTTTATCTTTGAATATTTTTTGTAATATGTGTGTATTATTTCACAAACTCAATTAATATGGAACAGAGAGAGAGTATTAATTAAGGAGGTCAGAAGTGATTTATGAGTACTATACTCTTTTCTTTCTTTTTCAATAGAAGCATTTAATAGTCAAGGGGGTATTTTAATAAAATTATATATTGTATTTATTATTTTTTTCATGGATGTAACATCACATATTATTTCTAATCCTTCAACTATAACATAGTCATTTTTAGCTTTTTGACTTTACTTATAAAATGGATCACTTTTGATATCCTTAACAAAAAATTTCATGTATAACATTCATATAAATTGCAATATCTAGAATTCATCAGACAAGTTTATTTCTCTTTTAATAATTGTCCAATAATTATAATTTTGATACTTCTATATTTTGAGATTGACTTATTAAGCTCGTTATTTTGAACTATTTCCACGAGAATAACTATATTTGAGATAAGAACATGAGATTTCTTTTAAGGCCAATTATTGTTGCATTCTTTAAGCCAAATGGTAGTGAGTTTATTAAGAATTGCTAATATTGATTACAAGTCAAAATAACTTAAATAGCTTATGTATCGATCAACGGGTGTAATTCCTATCTTATTTAGCTTACTCGAAATTACAAATCAAATAAAATAATATAGAAAAATTTGTGATATTTGATTGATCATAAGTCACAACAAAAATAATATTTAAAATTTTTTAGAGTTTGACTTCGGAAAAAATTTAAAAAATTTATGATCAAACTTATATGAATTTTGGTTAAAATAAAAAAAACGAATAAAAAGATATGTACATGGAAAATGGAAGGAAAATCCAAATGCAATCCTTTATGATTGTAGTAGTTGGTATCCACGTTCTTATTTGTTTTAATCAAAATTAGAGATTTTTAATCAATTTCCACAAAGTACTTACTACTACCAACCAATTATTCATGGAAATAATTAAATAAATATGGAAGAAGTGTGCATTAAAATCTCTCACGTGCTATTTTTCTGAGAGGTCTTCTCAAAAATAATTTTCACCACAAATATAAAGTAGGATTGCGTATAATAGTCAACACATCTTTATGATCGAGCTTTTCTTTGACTTCCATACATAATAGAAGTTTTAGTGTATTAGACTTCCTCTTCACTAACATAAATTTTGAATTTAAGTTCTGAATATAATTTTTTTTAGAAAATATTTTTTTTTAGATGATCTGAATTCAAATCGATCAAGACATATTATAAATATTAAATATAAAGCGAAAAATCAAAAAAAAAAACATTTACAACTCCATAAAGGGTCATATAACATATACTTCAACATGTTTTGATGCAAAATGTATTGGTTTATTATATCATAAATATATATTACATTAGCCAGCTCAGCTAATCATTAAGAAGAGTCACTGTTTTGGATAATCTGTGTGGATTAATTACAAAATCATTTTGTACCAAATGCAAGTTGCATGCCAATTAGTCCCTCCCAAAATAATAAATCACATTATTATAAGTTGTCATTATTCCCCAACTAGCTTATCCATCTATTTTTGTGAAAACATTATGGAAAAACATTTTTGCACAAGGCAAGTAAATGAGATTGTTGGCATTTATCCATCTATTTTTGTGATAATCATGTGGCCTTTGTCCTGCTAAATAATACAAAATACGGATAACATTGTCATGGAGCGATAAATATTTTCTGTTTATTATTAAAATTGTTGAATTTGAATTTTGAATATTGAATTGTTTTTATTATTTGTGTATTTAATCTTTTCTTTTGTAAAAAGTTCAAGAAAATTTTGGATAGTAAAGACGCAACTTTATTTTTTAATCAAATTCACCGCGCAAACGCTATGTTTGATCACGACTCCGATTCGAGCCACCCCAACCCCTTAATGGGCCTTGCCATAGACAGGATACTGACATTATCCAATAATCCCCCTCCCAACATCTGCTTGTGGGAATCGAATTCGTGGCTCTGATACCACTTGTTAGGATCAAACAGTTAACATTATGTCAAAAGTTATAGCTGACAGTGAAGATATAACTTTATTTCTTGACCAAGTCTACCGCGCAAGTACAATGTTCGATCATGACTCCAACCTGGACCACCTTAGCTCCCTCACGGGTCGTGCCATAGACCAAATATTTATCTTACCCAACAAATACAATAGACTAAATTATGAATGGATCAGATGTGTAAGATCACCTAGCATCCTTTTGAGATACCACATTTATTATATCAACATTTAATTTTTCTTATGAAATATTCTTACTTTATCAATTTAACCATTATTATGGATACCTTTTCATTAAAATCTTTTATATTAATTTTAAGTACAAATTTATATCTAATTGAACTCTAATATAGATATAAAAAATTCAATAATTATATTCACCTACATAGAACAAAATATACTGTGTACTAGCTTGAAATTCAGTTGCTGCTGTCCTTGTCATCTTTTTCCTCCTTTTCACTTGCCAAAAGGCCAAAAAAAAAAAAAACTCCCCTTTTTGCTATCTCAAGTCTTCTTTAAGTATATCTGCTTAATTCCCTTTTCTGAAAACGATTAACATCAAGATTCTTGCTAATTCCATCACTTTAAACACCTTCCTTCTTCTTGATCTACCAGTTCAAATTTCAACAACTGTAGAGAAAAGGGGTTGACCCAAAATTTGAAAAAAATGAGTTTTAGAGAAGAGAATAATGAAGGGGATCTGAAGAAGCCATTTTTGCATACTGGAAGTTGGTATCGTATGGGGTCAAGACAGTCCAGTATGATGGGTTCTTCTCAAGTTATTCGTGATAGTTCTATCTCTGTTCTTGCTTGTGTTCTTATCGTTGCTTTGGGCCCAATCCAGTTTGGTTTCACTGTAATTTTCCATTTCTTAATTCAAGTTATTTACTTTGCTGTGTTTCTCTGTACATGTCTGTTTACCTGCCTAATATCCTGTTAGAAGCTTCAAGTTTGATGAGAAAAGACCAGTTTCTTGAATAAAAATGGAGTCTTTAGCTTTTTTTGTTGTGGCAAAGGTTTCACAATTGGGGTTGATGAGAAAAGATAGTTTTTTTTTTTCAAAATAAAAATGGAGTCTTTGGCTTCTTTTGTTGTGGTATAGGGTTCCACAATTGGGGTTGATGAGAAAAGATGGTTTTTTTCAAAATAGAAATGAAGTATTTAGCTTCTTTTGTTGTGGTATAGGATTCCACAATTGGGGTTGATGAGAAAAGATGGGTTTTTTCAAAATAGAAATGAAGTCTTCAGCTTCTTTTGTTGTGGTAAAGGTTTCACAATTGGGGTTGATGAGAAAAGATAGTTTTTTTTTTCAAAATAAAAATGAAAATTTTTAGCTTCTTTTGTTGTGGTATAGGATTCACAATTGGGGTTGATGAGAAAAGATAGTTTTTTTTTTTTTGGAGAATAAAAATGAAGTCTTTAGCTTCTGTTGTGGTATAGGAATCACAATTGGGGTAAAAGGTTGCATATTTGCTTGGATTACAAGATGCTATGTCAAACAGATTCTTCTGTTTGCTTTTGCTTGCGCTTGCGCGGTTGAAGACATAATTTGTGGTCTCTTTTATCAGTTTGAGTTTTCAGTTGAGGAGGTCAACTATTCAATATTGGCTGCATTTCTGTTTGCTTTCCCATAATAAAAAGTTTATCTGTTCAATTTCCACATAATGTCTTATGTATATTCTGTTTTGCTTGCACTTGCACCTTGAAGATATAATCAAGTAAATAATTGTGTGCTCTCTCTGTCAGTTTAAGTTTTCAGATGATGAGGTCAACTATTCAATAATCAGTATTGGCTATAGTCTGTTTACCTTCCTTATATCCTAGGAGAAACTCCAAGTATTGATTTCTCAGGTGATTGGTCACTTAATGGATAGTTATTATCTCAGAAAATCACATTTTTTATTGAAAAGAATTGGAGTCAAGATGACTTTTTGAGATAATAACTATTAGTTGAGTGATCATATGAGAAATTATCCTAAACTTTAGATTTGGTTGAAGACAATAAGTTTGAACAACAATAGCCTTTAAGTTTCTTTCTTTGTGGTAAAGGGATCGAAATTGGGAAAAAAGGTTAGCATCTTTATTGGGATTACAGTTTTTTGTCATTCTTATAGCCTTAATATCCAGAATCGAAATTTCCTTTTTGTGCCTGCATTTATTGGCTGGCTTACACAATTGATGTTGCTGCAATGGATATTTGCATATGTATCTCTATTTGATCACATTTTGTTTTTGTTGCATCTGAAGTGTGGCTTCACATCGCCTACGCAAATTGCAATTACAAAAGATCTGGAGCTCACTGTCTCTGAGGTCTGCAAGATTGATTCTTGATTTGTATCTTAATTCAGTTTGTTTCAGAGTTATTGTTGACTAAGATAATCTTTTCAGTTCTCTTTGTTTGGTTCTTTATCAAATGTGGGCGCTATGGTCGGTGCAATATCTAGTGGTCAAATTTCGGAGTACATTGGGCGAAAAGGGGTAATCAATTAAGCTTCTAGTTTTTCATTTACCATATTTCTGTGTATTTTCCTGTATTGCTCAAGTGGATACTTAAGTCCCTTTTTCTCTTACTGCAGACTTTAATGATAGCTGCTATACCTAATATCATTGGTTGGCTTGCCATCTCATTTGCCAAAGTAAGATATTCTACTTGAAGTATATTATATGGTGCCTCAAAACCTACATTGACGTGTATGTTCTTGTATTTCCCTTTTATTGTTCCTTACCAATATATTTCAGGATCCTTCCTTTCTATACTATTATATGGTGCCTCAAAACCTACATTGACGTGTATGTTCTTGTATTTCCCTTTTATTGTTCCTTACCAATATATTTCAGGATCCTCCCTTTCTATACATGGGAAGATTGTTGGAAGGCTTTGGTGTGGGAATAATCTCTTATGTGGTAATATACAATTTCTTAAATTGTTTTTTGTTACAGTTTTCGGATACACCAGCATCCTCGAAATGTGATGCTTTAGCTTCCTACTTTTTGGTGTTTTTAGGTTCCTGTGTATATCGCTGAAATAGCACCTCAAAATTTGAGAGGGGGTCTAGGGTCTGTTAACCAGGTTCGCGGAGTTATAGACTTATTTTTTGTTATATCAGAGTTCCCTATGCCTGCTTAATCAATCACATGCTATCATTTCTTTCTTGATGTAGCTCTCTGTTACAATCGGGATCATGTTGGCCTATTTACTGGGACTTTTTGTAAATTGGAGGGTGCTTGCTGTTCTCGGTAATGATCATTATTCTTGAATACTCTTCATTAGGCTACAATATATAGTTGTGGAAGTCATATTATCTTTTTTTTTTTTTTAGAACTCTGGTGAATAACATTTAGTGGTGCATAATAGTATCTCCATGAATCCACATGGAAGTCAGCCCCTCCTCCCCCCTCCCAACCCCACCCCCAAGAAAAAGTTGGTGGTGTTCAGGGCAGTGTGGGTGCCTTGAATATTCCACCAATTACCTGCTACCTCTCACCGGCAGAGGCAGCGATAACTTTGCTAACCAAAGCTTAGGAGATGGGGACTGAAAAACATAAGAGTTTCTTTTTTCATTAGTATGAATTTAGGAATAATGAAAAGTCACTTCTTGAATCACCGAATATTCCTATTTTCCATTATACCAACCAAATTGATTCGAAAGGTTAGAAATCAACAAATGAAAAAGTAAGTGGACCTGACCTATTGAATCAGGACTTTATCCGCTATTCTGATATTCAAATTCGATAGAGATGAAATTGGAGCAGTTGATTTTTTTTATTTCAATTTATGGAATTGTTGATTATGTAGCGGTTGACGGAAGAAAAAAGGCAAATTAAATGTACGCAAATTACGCAAAGCTGTTGTGATTTGCGATTTTATCTTCGAATTGAATATTCAACTAAATAGAAGTAATTCACCATCATTTGGTTAGGATCAATCTAAACCAACCTATACGATTCAACATGCTAACTATTAAACAACTTATTAGAAATACAAGACAAGCCAATCAGAAATGTCACAAAATCCCCCGCTCTTCGGGGGTGCCCTCAACGTCGAGGAACATGGACTAGGGTGTATGTGCGACTTGTTTAGATCATGAGCTGGCACAAAAGCAAGAAAATGACTTTTACAGTATCAATGATCACTACCGGTGAATGGGTTTCTACCATATCCCCCTCTTGTGTATGAAGTTTATGGTTTCCGTTGGTGTAAATCCAATCAACTGAATTTAAGATGATAAGAAATTCTCCAACAAATGGTTATCCATTAAGCGGAGGAACTCTTATTTAAAAAGCATAAAACATAAAGATTAATAACATAAATTCACTAGGCCACACCGTTTATACTTCAAAAATGACGGCCTTTGTTTGCATCTTTATGCAGACGCATTTTTGGCATAATGTAATTGAATTAACGGATATTGACCCCACACCTTGCTTAGATGGAGGAGCTGGGAGTTTCCTGCATCACCAATATGTAAGGACCTGCTAGCCAGTTGGTGTCTGTAAAGAGGAAATGTGTCATAGGATAAAAGACCCAGAGGGATTTGATATGTTACTCCAAAGAAATTTTAGTGGATTTTTTTTTCCGGAGGAGAGGATTATGTTCCTTCTTCTTTTGGGTAATCATCTCTAAAACAAAACGTTACCTAAGAGTTTCCGGGTTGAACTTTGAATGAGCTGGCATATTCATTGTGGTAGAGCTGCAGAGCATTATGGAATTGTTCAATTACACTTTTAACTAAAAAAATTTCTCTTATAGGAGCATTGCCATGCCTAGTACTGATACCTGGACTATTTTTCATCCCTGAGTCTCCTCGGTGGTTGGTGAGCACCATTATATCTATGTTTTTTTGCATAATTCCTTCAAGGTTTTGATTGCTGTTTGTCTCAGTAAAGTTTCTATCTGAAACATAGGCCAAAATGGGTTTAACAGAAGATTTTGAAACTTCATTACAAGTTCTTCGAGGGTTTGATGCTGACATTACCGTTGAATTAAATGAAATTAAGGTAAATTGTTTGAAAGACCATATAAAGCAGCCTTGATGCTAAATTTGTTTTTAACAGTATAGGTTTTATTTTATGATTTTTTTGTGTGTAGAGGTCTGTAGCATCATCAACAAATCGAAGGACAGCAATGCGTTTTGCGGATCTCAAACATAGAAGATATTGGTTTCCTCTCATGGTATTTTGACCTTTCATGCTGTTATTGGAGTCCTCCTGGTATTCTATGCCCCTGTTTTTGTCAATCTTTTAATCTTTCATTCTTTAGGTAGGAATTGGGCTACTTATCCTGCAGCAGTTAGGAGGAATCAATGGTGTTATATTCTATTCCAGCAACATTTTCCTATCTGCTGGTACGTAGATATCATTAATCAAGCAATTGTATATGTCGTCTGTTAAATGATGGAAGTAGCTGTAGCATTTGTCTCCTAAAAAAGAAGTGTCATGCTTAGTGTGTCGTGTAGCATCTATCTCTTTTTTACGATCCGCTGCTGGCAAAACAGAATAGCACTATAATATTTTTGCGTCGTGATAACCCCTGGAACAAAATAATCGAATAAGATTGATACTTTCATATCATTCAAGGAGTTATTTAAATGGCGTAATACATAAGCGAATACTCAAACTTGGCCTCAACTGCAAGCACACACTACTTGCTTGCATTCCCTTCCTATCATCATCTAGATGATCGTTTTGTAAGTTGGAGTGTTCAACCGACATAGTGGAGACAAATTGAGATGTTTAGATGTGCATACTCAAAGTTGAAGCGTTCAGTCATCAGTTGAGACCAAGTTGAAGTGTCTATGTATTATGTCTATTTAAATCTCTAATGATCTACAACTCTCTCTTCATGCGATGTAAGTCTCTCACTAATTTAATTGTCTAAACTTCACAGGAATTTCTTCAAGTAATGCTGCAACTTTTGCTGTCGGTGCTATCCAGGTCTAGCTTTTGCTATTTTAGTTTCTCTTTTTTAATTTCCAAGTACGCATATTATTTCGATAGGAAGGGAAAAGTTTCTGTTTCTGCAAAGTACTTGCTTGCATTTCCTTTGTGCAGTCAAATTTCATCGACGTCCCTCATAGTAACACAACTGAAAAGAAAAGCCCTTTTCAATGTGTAGGTTGTTGCAACTGCAGTTTCTACATGGCTGGTGGATAAAACTGGACGTAGAGTTCTATTAATTGTAAGTTTTAAGAAAATCATAACTTAAATGTGTATTTTTCTAACTTTTGAGCTTAACTTATAAGGCAAGTGCTCTTTTGTAGATCTCCTCTGCTGGAATGGCTGTTAGTCTCCTAATCGTTGCCGCTTCCTTCTATCTAAAGGTAGTTTAGTGGAACAAGTTGATTTAGACTTGAACTGCACTTGTCATCTTACTCATCTGTCTTCTTTTATATTTGGTCAGGGTTATGTATCTGAGGACTCTACCCTCTATGGTATATTGGGAATAGTATCAGTAGTCGGGGTGGTGGTATGTACCCTTCTTGACGCCAACAATCTTTTTGTTGAAAATACATGCTTAAAGTGACGTATGTTCATTTTATCTGACCAACTTCTCGTTTCAGTTCATGATTATTTCATTCTCTCTCGGAATGGGCCCAATTCCATGGCTTATAATGTCTGAGGTATTTAACTTCTTCATTTGTCATGCACGCTAAATTTCAGCTAGCTGTTGAGTTCTCTTAGTACCTGTTTTTGACAATTTCTGAGCAACTGGAGCTGGTCCAATTATCGGGTACTGTTTGAATAGCAGCTACTGTATGACCTTTAATAGTGCTATGTTGTATATTGCACACTAAGCTAATTCGCTATCAATTTGGTGATTGACCCTAAGTTGTATGTTGCACTTTAAGGTGGTTAATTATTTATCAGTTCGGTCAGAGATTATTTTCCTTCTATCTATTGATTAGTCTCCGAGACCCCATTCATGTAGATAGACATGCCACACGTTCATTTCTTTCCTGTCTGGAATGACGGGGACAACTGTTGATGAATTTTTGGTGCTTGCTATACGTTGTGAAGAATTTTTTTGAACTTATTTACATGCATGGGTTATTGTAGATTCTTCCAATCAAGATCAAAGGCCTCGCTGGAAGTACAGCAACATTAGCCAACTGGTTATGCTCGTGGATAATAACAGTGACTGCACCATTGCTTATGGCTTGGAGCAGTGGAGGTATCTTTCTCTCCACCTTACACTACAGGATTAGACATTTTTGTCCCCATGGCGGAACCAAAAGTTTTACTGAGAGTCGGAATATAAAAAAGTTAAACACAGGACTTCGACATATGTGTATTCTTTTTTACCTATAGATTAGAGATGGCTCTGTTACTGATGTACGCACCATAACACGCCATAAACATGAGTTTCTTAGACCTGAACTGACTTAATATCTGAACATCTTTTACCAGGAACCTTCACTATATACATGGTTATGTGTGCTTTTACTGTGGCGTTCGTGGCAATTTGGGTACCGGAGACGAAAGGAAGAACTCTGGAGGAAATTCAGCTTTCCTTCAGATGAAAAATCCATTTTTTCCCACTGTTCTTTGTACTGTCTTGGTTCTTTTTGTCACAAACTCAATTTCCCTTGTGCAAAAGTTGCAAGTTTTTCACATATATAGGGAAGAGCTAGTTGCACTTGCACATGCTGCTTTAGAGTGTAAATTTCATCTTGTTCTTGCCACATGCTGTAATATACTGTAAGATTTTATTTTGTTTTTTTGTATATTATAAGGGTGAAAATATCATTCAGTTCAAAATAATGTGCTAAAATGAAAAATGTATCTTTTAATTCAGATGTCTTTGTAATCTTTGTTTCTGATTAGCCTATGTCCTGTAAACTTTTTTATAATGATGTATTTGTTCATATATTTTTTGGTAGTTAGTGTAAAATATCGTTATAGAAAACATATAATATAATATGGAATCGGTACAAGTAAAACCTGCTCGTCATTGTAATATGGAATCAGTTTTTTTTTTTTTTTTTTAAATGGTAGTTATGATGAAATGTTATAGAAGATGATTTAAAGTGCAAAGAATTCAGAGATTCTAAGAAATAATCCCTCCGGGTATTAATATGACAAAAAAAAAAAAAATTGCAACTTATATATTTTTTTATAGTTTTTAACCATTTAAATTTTAGATTTTAAATATTAAATTTAGTTACTTCAATTTAGCTTTGAAGTTTAGTCAAGTTAAGCTTGAAAAAGCAAAACAGTGACAAATAAAAGTGAATGGAGGAGTAGTATGCTAATATATTTATAACTCTTTGGTCCTTTTAATTTATTTACCACTTTCGTTAAGAAAAACGATAAGTACAAAATACTGATTCTTCCGTTCATTTTAACTTGTCCACAATATAATTTTAGGATGTTCAATAATATTTGTCTAGTTTGAAAAATTAAGAGATAATTTATTATTTTGTGTCTATTTTACTTTTGCTATTAAATACTCTCTCTGTCTCATATTAACTGAATTTTTGAGTTAATGCACACATATTAAGAAAAGCATTCAAAGACAAAATTTACACCATACTTTCCACTAATGCCCTTTATGAAATCATAAATATGTAGTGTAATTTATCTCCTAGAAAATATAAAACTCCAATAAATGAAAGGACAAAATGGAAAAATTAAATTTTGAACAATTCAACTATTTTGAACATTAAAAAAACTCAAAAATTCAATTATTTTGAGACGGAGAGAGTACTATTTAAATGATTAATAATTAATAAGTTTGATATAGTTAAATTGTTCCTCTATTTATTAGTATTTCTTAAGAGGTGCGCTTAAGTCAAACATGGACAAGTAAACATGAGAGTGGAAGTATGATATGACAACATATATGGAATCCTACAAGCGAAGTCTGGAGAAAGTAGAGTGTACGCAAACCTTACCACTGTCTCTTAAAAATAGAGAGATAGTTTTCAAGAGACGTCCGACTCAAATATCAACCTCAAAAGAAAAGAAATAAGAGATGCAGAATAGTAACAAAAAAATGAAAAACAATGACAATAAAATACGTACCAAATTATTATTTTGAATTTCGAAAGTAATAATTTATTTTGAAATGGGGAGACCACATGCTTGTCTCATTAATATTTAGGGGCCCAGAACAGTTCTTTCCTTTGTCCTCATTATTCCATTTTCAAGCATCAGTTACAAATTAACTGTATAACATGTGAATTGTGATCTTAGCATTTTATCAAAGCATATTTAAATTTCACAAAAGAAGGATATGCAATACTATGTAAAGATGCTTTCCCTGTGCTAAAAATAACTTTCATAGCTACACCCATCTTTACTTGTCCTGTATTGACTTGAACGAAGATTAAGAAGTAGTAAATGATAGAAGTATTTTATCAAATCACTCGTTGAATATAATAAATACAATATCTTGAAAAATATAATAAGAAAATAACTGTAATTAATAACAAAGGTGAATTAGAAACTAAGTATAAAATTATCTTTTGATTTTATAAACTGAATTGATATTGTTAATCGTTTCAAAATAGTAACAAATAAAAATATACGAATTTTCTGTCCTTTTAGAAAACAGAAAGCCAATTGTGGGCCTTTCACATTCTTCTAGAATATCAGCCACAGAAATTAAAGGGCGGTAGGCTAGAGATGTCATTCTATTCTATTCTATTCATGGGAGTGGGTGAAAATAACAGGAGGAAAGAGAATTATGTGATTTATTTTCATCTGTCTACGTGATTTAGTTGTTCAATACGTTGGTTGGTGATAGAAAGTATTAATAAAAATAGTCGAGGAGCACGTAAGCTGAACAAACCACCCTCTATTAAAAGAAGAAAAAAGGACAGTTTTCACAATCTTTGTTTCGTAATTTCCTCAAATTAATGCCATGTACAAGCTTTTGCAATTACAATACGTCATGTAACGAATCCATCAACATTTCTTACTACAAAAAGCCATTATAAGTAGAAAGCAAGTACTCCTCGTAATGCTAATGCTACATATATAAATCAAATGCACCAATGTAGAAACTTCTTGGGAAATAACATTGAAGCTTCCTTTAAGCAAAGAAACTTGGATGAATAAACTTGTCTGTTGCTGCCTCACTAAGCAAGAAATCTAAACTTTACAACAATGGTTACAATCCATACACAGGCGTCCCCTGCCTCGTGCATTTCATACTCGAAACTTTCCACGTGCAGATTTGAAACAATATCTTTGCAGCCAAATGCTGTTCTCCCTGCCTGACTATACAGTAATGAGCATCAAGCAAGCCCAGATGTAAGCTCGTAGGTCCAAAATGGAACGAGCAAAAAGGTGAGGAGAACATCTGGCGTAAATATGTAACTGCTATTTGCAGATTGTTCAAAGTATAGAGTGTTTTCAGAGTCCTAAATTCAGTCACCAGGAGTCCAAATACAGACCATCTCCCATAATTACACCAGAGCAAGTTGACAGTATTACTAATTCGACTTCCAGAACCAGGCAACACTGAGAAATCTTTGGCACTACATCCGGTTGATCACAAACCTTATATCTCACCTTAGACCAGCAAAAGATAAACAGGACTCTCTAGGACTTGGTGGACTGAACTTTTGAGGATGATCAAGTATATAAAATAGATACAAACAAATAGAAATTGATAAACATGTCATTTATGGAATGATTTGGCTGCCAGAGAGAAATAATGGAGGCCCGTTATTAACTTGAATCCACTACTCATAAATTCAGTCATGAGCAGATGTTTATCAGGAAGATAACTACAATTAAAATAGGAATTGCTACATATATGAAGTCATAGGAGTAATAGATTAAAATGGTACAACACAAATTAGCATAAAGACACTAACCAAGAGAAAAAAAGAAAAATTAGAAAGGAAAAAAGTGGAAGTAGAGCATCACTCCACTTCAAGAGAAGAGGAGCCATGAAGTACATATAACTTAAGAGGCTGTTGGACACTGAAGCAGCTACACAACCTTGAACTTGCCTAATCATGATTTCCACTGTGTTATGAGACTACTTTTACAGGATACCGGTCGATACAATCCTCCCAGGGACCATTAGGAGAAGGCTTTATATTTTGCAGTGCCTGCCAAACAGCACTATTACATTTAAAACCACTTCCAAATGCAATCTGCCATACTTTGTTACCTTTTCTCATTCTTCCTTTGGCCTCTATATACGCCAATTCATACCAGATGGAGCTGGATGAAGTATTTCCAAAGCGGTGCAGTGTCATTCGAGATGCCTCAACGTGAACCTGTGTCAGCTGTAAATTCTTTTCCAGCTCGTCAATAACAGCCCTTCCACCAGCGTGAATGCAGAAATGATCAAAGGCCAACTTGAAATCAGGAATATAAGGCTTCACACGCTTATTGAATATTTTCTTTAATATCAAAGTGCCAAAGAACAGAAGTTGCTCACTGATAGGTAGAACGAGAGGACCCAAGGTAGTGATATTCGTCTTAAGTGCTCCACCAGCAATTGCCATGAGGTCTTTTGACAAAGAAACCCCAGTTTTCCCAGCACCATCCTGTTCTTGGTAAACACAACGAAATGCCTTATCATCAGCCCCACGATGTGTCCTCACAACATGAACAAGCTTATATTTTGCCCTTCTTCTATCCACAGATTTGTTAGACAGCAGAACAGCAGAACCCCCGACTCTAAACAAACAATTTGGTATCAGCATGGATTTCTTATTCCCAAAATACCAGTTCTGAGTAATATTCTCTGTACTAACAACAACCGCATAGGTATTTCTGTGTACTTGCAACATATCCTTAGCAAGATCAACTGCAATTACACCAGCACTACAACCCATACCTCCCAGATTAAAACTCCTTATATTACCTCTCAACTTATACTTGTTCACAATCATAGCTGAAAGCGACGGAGTCGGATTGAACAAACTACAATTCACAACAAGAACACCTATTTTCTTAGGGTTCACAGAGGTATTAGCAAACAGTTTGTCCAGTGCACCAAACATGACTTGCTCAGCCTCTTCCCTCGCAGCCTGCATAGAAGGCTGCGGAGGAAGCTGATGCATAGCCTCAGGGACATAAGTCTCGTCCCCGAGTCCAGAACGTTCCAGAATCTTCCTCTGAAACTCAAGCGAAGACTCATCAAAATCACCTGTGAGCCGTGAATGCTGCATGAACCGTTCATACGGAGCTTTGAGATGATCAGGAGCTTTATAACAAGAGTAATCAACCAAATAAACCGGCCTCGGCCGAGTCATGATGTAAACCGTGGATCCGAAAACCAAAACGGCGGAACAAATAATTACAGAGACTAAATTATACTTCAAATGTAGCCATAACTGACGAATATCATCAGGATTCATTTGTGAAACTTCAATCAAAATCACAGCCATTACAGGAATCAAACATAGAGTCAACAAATGCGAGATCAAGTAATGGTAACCTAGTTTAACGTACTTCAAGTTCACACTCTGAAGGAAATCCGGTAGCCTCCTACTCTGCTGGATCTGAACTCCGACTGGCTCACCACCGCCGTCCGCGGTGTGGACTTGAGTGCCGGCGGCTCCGTTCATGGCGGCGGAGAGAGAGAGGATAAATTGGGAAAGACCTCTCTCTCTTCTTCTTCTCTCTTCTATAGAAGCTGACTTTTTTGGAAATGGCAAATTTGTGCAGAAAGATTCCATTATACTAAAAATGCTGTGGTTTTATAATACAACTCGACAGCCATCTTCGACTAGTCATTTTCTATCATTCTCCACATACTAAAAATATGTACATTTTAATTTTTGGAAAAATATTACTCCATATATTGGAGAATTAAAATTTATTTGGAGCAAATAAGAGGAAAATTCAATTAAGATTAATATTATTTAAAAATATTCGGTGTAACAATCTGACCCAACATTATGAAATATTATTCGCTCTTGACCTAGCTCACCACGGATTTATCAAGATGGATTGTCACATTTGAATTTGAAAATATCGTTAAATATAAAAAAGAAAAATTTTCCTCAAAACATATTAGTATTTTATTTAAATAACGAATACTTATGTTATGATTAGAATACTAGCAGGTGATGATAAGACTCTTTTTTTTTCTCCCTCCTTCAATCCATTTTGAGTCTGTCCCGATAATAAAGACCTTTCTATAAGGCACAAAGTGAACTCATGTCGGATAACAAAGGAGCAACAACTATTCAAACTTCTTGAGCAGTTCAAATGCAAGTCAATTTGACTTAAATTCAGAACTTGATTTCGAACCTTATTAATAATGTGTAGATACAGACAATTAAACTTCCATCTATATAGCGGAGGTGTTTGTGCTACTCTCGACTCACTATAGCCGGGTCTTGATTGAATATAATAGATGGGAGATATATGACTTATTTTTAATTCATGATATTTAAGTTATGATGAAATTGATAGGTATGATTCGTTTGTTCTTGTTTAAAAGTTCAATATTTGAATTTTAGGATAAAAAATCTTTTTAGTTTATTGTTGGCAAAATATTGATCTAGATTAATCGAACCAATATATATAAAAATCAGGAAAAAATGGGCTAAAGATAGAACAAAAAGATTTATGTGATTGAGGAATCTCGTTTGATTGCTTGTATTGTCTCATATAAATAATTTTTTAAATTTATTTATACATTTGTTTGGCTATTATTTAACACAACAAGTTTTTAATATTTTTTTTCAGGACAGCTAAGGTGGTTCCTGTGTACAGAGGGGATGAAATATTTGACCATAACATCTGTCATCTAATTAATTTTTTAATAATATTTATCAATACATAAAAATAAAAATAAAAATAAAAATGGAGTATGTTGTACATGTCCAACATGCTGATTTTGTGACAATAATGTTTCTGGATTTAATGACACATTTATTTCCTTATCTACAGGCTGTACAAATATATGTATTACTATAATTGTTACTAAAATATCAATTAATATGTACTTGTTATTTCTCAATCAGAATATATTATATTCTCTATAACATCCTTACAAAAAGAGAAATATTTTATTACTATAGTTGAGTGTTTTTTTTTTGAGATTGATTTTTCATATTAGAATTTATTCAGTTATAATAATCTTTTTAAATCTATAACAATAACAATTACCTCTTTATCACTTATCTTCCTTTCTTGTAATATCATAATAATTGATCATTTTTGTGAAAGCAGAATCTCTAAGATTGCATATCTATAATAAGATCTATTTTGATAAAATATTTTGATATTTTCATACCCTATATGACAAATAATATTATATAAATATAAAGTGTTTATTTATATAAAGTGTATTGTGTTTAGGATTTGACGCTAAAATTTTTACCTTTATAATATTTTAAAATTAAAATTTTATGCATGTTTTTAATTGTTTATAACAATTAAATATTATTTAAAGAGGAATTTGTCAGTAACTATAACTATATTAGTGCTTGTATATTTGATATATAATTTTCATAATATTTATATGACTTGCTATACAATTATGCAACATTTATATGATTCGCTATTCAATTCGCAGCTTTTGTATATCATTTGTATAATTTGATATGCAATTCACAACTTTTGTATAACGTTTGTATATTTCACTATACAACGCGCATAACGTTTATATAATTCGCAATGTTTATATATTTTGTTATACAATTCATGCAGTCTTTGTGTATTTGATATAGTTCGCTATTCGCTGTATAAACTCAAATTGTAATTATTTTTAGTTGTGAACTGTAACTATTTCAAACTATAACTATGTTACCTAATTTACTAGTATGTATTTGCTGATCCGCGTAATTTTCACTTATTTAAATGTCAAACTTTGTGACAGATACATAATAATTCATCACTATAATAACTAAATAGTATCAAAATAAAAAATGATACTATAAAGAAGTTTGACTGAATAATGTTTTAAATTTCATATATATGCACGGCTATTAAAAGAAGGTTCGAAAAAATAACATTTCAAGATTTGAAATGTCAAATTTGAAGAAAAAAAATTGTTAACAGCTGTTATTTATCTTTTGAAACATTTGGAATTGAAGAAAAATGTGGATTCGAACTTGACATTTAATTTAATCTATTTAGAAACTTAAAAAATTGAAATTATTCAATGCTCTATTTATAACGCTATCGTTTATTGAATTAATTTATAAAAAAATCTTGTATTGTAAGAAAAAAAGATAATATAAGAAAGTTGGATTCTTAAAACAAGTCAATTTTATAAATTTATAATGAAATATCAATCAATTTTTTGTTATAGATAAGTCTGAATAAATATGTGTAAGTATAGTCTTTAAACTAACAAGGATTAATCATAAGCTAGATTGACTTTAATTTTGATAGTCAAATATGAACAACTAACTATATGGACTAGTTTTCTTCTAGAATGCACTACACATTGTTATTTTAATTACTTTTTTTAAGAATTAACAAACTTTATTAATTGCCCGATAAATATTACATAACAAGGGGAAGATCAAATTAGATTCGTCCTCATCGTAGGTCATAATTCATCAACCTAAGAGCCTACCCTCAATTGGTATAATACAATAATAATAACATACCAGTGAAATCCCACAATTGATGTAATTCAAATAACATATTCTATAGATTACTTATATGATCAAATAGCCTTGTATTATCTATAACTCGGATACATATTAGATTAGTTTGCAATTTATGAAAAGGCTTCTCCAAATTATATAACAAAATATACAAATACTATAAATTGTACGAATAAATTATACAAATATTATGTGCAAATTTTATAGCGAAATGCTGAAAAATATAAATGCTATACAAAAATTGTGAATTGTATAAATATACTAATACTATTATAACTATAATTACCCAAATTATAATTATGAAATATAATTAAGTTATTTTTTGGTGCTATATACGAAAATTCCATTTTTTCCCCTTTGGTTGAGTTGTAAAAACCGGGTTAGGGCAATTGACCCGTTTCAAATAGTAACACTTCCTCCTGTAAAATTCCCTCCAATCGGACCCGGCCATTAATCCGTTCACTCTCCGGCGAAAAAATGGAAGCCGATGCTCCTCAGTTTAAGGTAATTTTTTCCTATTATGGAAAATATTCATATCATACTTATAGTGAATTAACCTATCTACGTTCTCAGTTTAATTTTTGAAATCCTTTCGCATAGTTTGATATTTTTTTTTTTTTATGTATATATGCTCAATTAATCCCTTTTTTCCAGCTAATTTTGGGTTCTTCCTCTACTGCTCGGAAAAAGATTTTAGCGGACATGGGGTACCAATTCACAACCATGGTAAATATCTAAGTATTTCTCCTATTTTTGTGTATATGTATTTGCAATTTTCAAAATGACTTAAACTTGGATCAGTTCCTTCACCAAGTCATTCTAATTAACCCATGGTTAAGTGATGGATTGAGATACAAATACTTGTTAATTAGAAGCAGCAATATTGTTAAGTGATAATGAGTGTGACTTGGTGTCACAATGACATGAGTTGAGGTTATGGAATTGTGAACATCCATATACCGTCGATTCCAACTTGTTTAGCCGATTCTAGTTTGTATTGGTTATTGCTAGTAAAGTTGATGCCACTTTGGTTAAGGCATTCAACATAGACACATGATCAAAGTCCAACAAATCAGTCTGTTCATCCTCACAAATCACAGCATCAAAAATATGTATATGTTAAACTTTACATATAATAAATGGCGTATAAAACGAAAAGCTGAGGATCTCTAATATAGTTAATACATCTTGCATGTAATTTGGAGATTTCTATAGTCAATGCATTTTCTCTTCTTTCAATTTTATCTCTTTTGGATGATATAGACTCATAATCATCTCAATCAATACCATGAAGTGCTTGAGGTTGAACCTGTATTCAAAAGAAAACTATTATTTTGAAAATGCATAGAAATAACAAAACAAAGACTATATAAGTGTGGGATATACCATAAATGTAGTTTCATCAGTGTAGGAGTGACTCGAGGGTGAGGCTAGTAAAACATTTGTTTTTAAAATTAATTTCTTGATTTTATTTTCATTTAAAATAATATTAAAAAAATTGTAAAAGACAATACAAAATTTATATAAAAAAGGAAAGAAAGAAAACTATCTATTTTCCTTCTATTAATATTGTTAAATTCCTTTTTACTTACGAAAATAATCACGTAGAGTATTCAAAGATATCATCAGAGTCACAGGAAGATGGTCTGAGGTATCATCATAGTCATAAGGAGAACTCAAGGGTATTATCTTTTTCTCTTTAATTATAATATTAAGATTCCTTTATGTATATATACTTTTAACAATAGATATTGATGTATTAGATTAACAATGAATAGTTCATCACAAGAACATGAGAAACAGACTAGGGGTCGTTTGGTAGTTGGTTGGAGGCATGGATGTATTAGTAATGTAAAAAAATAGTTATAAGTGAATCTATGTATTCGTTGATGCAAGTATTAGTTATGCAAGAATTAATTATTTATATATTAGTTATTCCATCTTCTATCCTGCATAGAATATTGCATAGATTTTCTCATAACTTAAATATGTTAGTTGTGCGGGTTTCTAAATTATCAACCAAACATATTCATTTTATACATGAATAACTTAGTTATTATCTACCTGCCAGACGTCGTATAAATTATACTAAAATTAATAAATGGATAACTTGTTTCTTATCTAGCTACCAAACGACCCCGAAGGAGCTACTCAAACATCTGCACCAAAACTCAGTTGATTAATTGTAATTGCAGACTTAATTTCACAAGCAAGTGTAATGTATTGTACATATGAAAATAAGTGACACAAATTTCACAACATAATTGTAGCAACAGTCAGTTATTACAATATGTTAATTAAATCTATGCCGAATGTGAGGCAACCACTGACGGTACATGTTACACTTATCAGAGATTCATAATATCCACAACAAAACAGTCAGCAAAGCTCAAAGAGACAAGCACAGCACATCCTTGGGTGCTAGTTGTTGTTACTATCAAGTGCTAAAACCCTATATAAACGACATTCGTCATGTTTGGTGCATTCACTGAATGTTCCATTCCCAATTCTTAGTTGAATATATAACAAAGATTCATATAGCAACGACAACTAGATTGAGTAGTAGTTGATTGATTGTTTTTGCAATTGGTGGATTAACAGTTTAACTCGTTCGTGTAATATAGTCTGCAGATATTGATGAGAAAGCTATCCGGAAAGAAAAGCCCGAAGATTTAGTTATGGCTCTTGCAGAGGCAAAGGTTTGTTTTCCTAAGAACTTGTGCTAGTCCACACGTCTCTAAACATATCTTCGAAATCATATACTGCTTTGAATTTGCCGTGGTTTAGATCACTTTTCTTATACTCTTATACATGACACCATTGTGATCTTTTCTTGTCTGGGGTATTCGTTTTTGATTTGTGAATCACTGTACACAATTTGTGATGCTTTGCTTTAAGAGTATCTTGTAGTGATTTCAACCACTATGTTGTTGTGATAGTGTATCAGATTTTTTTGGCAAATCGTTTAGCTGGCATTGGACATATTTTTGGTAGAAACCTGAAAAAAATAGTTTTTGAAGTTATGTTGAAAAATTATTTTTGGAAGTTAAAGCTGTGTTTGGACTTGTAATTTCCTTGAAGAAAGTTATGGAAGAAAAATTTTCAGCCAAAACTGTCCCCGAATTTGATTTTTTTTTTTCTTTTCAAAAACTGATCAAATACCATAAACAAACAAGGGGCAAAAAGGGCGGCCCAATGCAGAAAGCATCTTACATTCACGCTGGTCTGGGGATGTTTTCATTTTTTTTTTTCCGATCTATGCCCAAGCAGGAGCTTAGGTTGTTCTATCCCTCTAGTTTAGTTCTTCAGTCTGCCTCATAGTACAATTGAAGCCTTGTTTTGAAATGCTTATCTTAATTCCATGTAACTGCATTACGTGTCAGGCTGATGCTATCATATCAAAATTTCAAAAAACTGAAAACCTAGAGAAGGATGTCAATCCAACAATTTTGGTTGCAGCTGACACAGTATGTCTTGCCTCTTTTGCCTTTTCAAACTAAGTACCAAAAGTTATTTTTCTATCTGCTATTTCTGCCAGCGCTTTTGAATGATGATAACGTTGTGTGCTTTTTTGTTTTCTTATATTCTTTTTCTTGCTTTTATGCTCTGTGCTGGGCCTTTTCTGAGTTTTCTTTTCTTCTTTCAAAATGATTCAATTTCTTGTTGGGATATTGGAGGATAATTGTGATGTCCACAAACTTGCATAATTTCACAGTTGTTTTCCTTTTTTCACATGATAAATTCTTTGCATTTATCAGACTTTGCTATATAGTCTCAAAGCATACATCATAATTGGCATTAACCCGAATTGCTGGAACTATAATCAGGCAGAAGCCATCATACCAAGGGTTTCCGTTGGTGAATCCGAAGGGGATGCCGAGCCAACACTTCTAATTACCTGTGATCAAGTATATTTAATTTCTGACTTCTCATCTTTTACGGTTAAATATCCCTTATTGACTTACTATAATGTTTTTTACTACTACATTATCTTTGTTTTCCCCCCAGCTTAATTTACTAGTTTACTTGGGGTGTTTGGTTCAAATATAACCCCTCTCTCATCCTCTTTTGAGCTTAAAGTGGTGTCTTTTCAAAGAGCTAATCTATATTGTAAGATCCTTCAGTCCTTGATGTATTCGTGCCAAATAGGTGAAATGTGGACATAAATACTTATGGGTCGTTTGGTATGGGAGATGGGATAGACAAAGTTATTTATAATGGCCCAACTAGTGATATTGTCCGCTTTGGGCTTAGGCCCGCACGGCTTTAAAACACGTCACTAGTAGGTAAGACCTGCTTACATTTACACTAAGCATCTCTCCTGTGTTTTGTCAAGGTGGGACTTTTGATCTCAAGCTGGGTTGTTACATTATCCCATCGGATTAGTTATCCCACCATATATATTGGATAACTTATCCCATCATTGTACTACGAATGGTGGGATAAATATTTCTAGGACTAACTAATACCCCTAACAAACCAGGATAAACTAGTCCTGCATTTAATTTTTTGAAACTATTTTTTTTAAAACTGTAATCCTGCATTTTAATTTTATCCTGGGAATGTTATTATCCCTTATTCCTCATATCAAACACCCCCTTAGTGCTGATTCTTCAAAATTCACTACCAAAAAACTGAACCTGTATTGGACACTAACGCCAAATCCATATTGGATACACACATGTTTACAGCTTCATGTCATATAAGCTTAAAAAGAAGACTGCCATTATTTTCTAGTCTAAGCAGAAGAAACTGGTTAATATTCATTTGAATACCTGATGTGCTTCTAGAATATTGAATCTGATTAGCCAGGAAAGATATTGTAAATAAAGTTTGTGGTTTGGCACAACCTAGAACTAACACATTTCATTTGGTAGTTTGTCAAGCAGATAATTTAGTTTTGTGATTTCGTGGAGAAGATACCATCTTCCTTCAAAGTCCGCTGTCCAGACTTCATTAGTGTGGAGCAGTCAAAGATGTGATCTAGTGGTCAGTGAAGTGGGGAGAACCATGAGGTAGTGTGTTCAAATCCCCACCCCAATCGAGGAAAAGAATACTTGGTGATATCTCCGTATGTTCCTAAACCTAGGTAGGTAGAGTCATCTGTTACCTGTGCTGCCGGGAGGTAGCAAGTATCTGGTGAACTAGTTAAGGGGGTTTATCTTTTGACTGCTTTACAGGTTTTTGCACAGTTAGCTTCATGTTAATTTCATGTTTGAAGCAACTCGATCTTTAGTTGTAACGTTTGCATCTTCTTGATGCCTTTTTCTAATGCAATTTAATTACTTCATCAAAAAAAAAAAAGTATCTGGTGAACTAGTCAAGGTGCGTACAAGTTGGCCATGCACCACCATCATTATGGAAAAAAGGAAGATCTGATTGGTGTTCAAACATGTAGTTCTGGTACCTCTACCAATGAAGTAAGACTCCGCCAGTCCCCTATTGGTTTCGTGCTTTCGCCTTTCAAAATTGTTTGCCACTTGTTAGGTGCATCATCTTTCCGTCACAATTGCCTTTCCACAAGAATTACGGTGATGGGACATTCTAGTTTACATTTTTGGGCACTTTCTCTTCTATACAATGGTTCTCTGTTTTCTGCCGTTAGTAATATATGCACTTTTCTATGTTAATGATTTTATCCTAACTTGAAATGATCTGGAGGTGGTGGTCTATGAAGGTGCGGTCAGGGAAAAACCATCCAGTGAAGCAGAAGCACGGCAGTTCATGAAAGGTTTAGTGTTGCTTTAATTGATTTTTTTACTATATTGGTTTTATAGTTCTGCTAGTCTTACACTGTCAACTTGCAGATTACGCCAATGGACATGCAGCAACCGTGAGTTCTGTTCTTGTCACAAACCTGGCAACAGGAAGCAGAAGAGGAGAGTGGGACAGAGTAGAGGTACCTCTGTTGATTTCTCTCCTTTTCAATCATCAGACGTGTCTCTCTGTCTTTTTATCCTTTCCTTTTTCAATGGGTTTGCGTCTACTTGCAATCTCATACTGTTGCAATACCTACCTCTTATTCTAAATTTTGACAAATAAAAGTCTAAAAAGTTCAGAGGTGATTAATGACTTCTACACATTGGGTAGGCTTATTGGATACTTTCACGAGGTTCCAATTTCCAATAGCCATTCAATAGAGAAGTTAGACAGATATGAGTTGGTGGAAGTTGAAGTTAGGTCAGATTGGAACTACGTATTTGGACTTGTGGAATGAAGAAAAAATTTATAACCACTGAAAAATTATGTTGAAATAGTTATGACACTATAAATTTCTCTTTCCCACATATTCAATTACCATGTTCTTAGGTTCTCAAAATTATTACATCTAATTTCTAAAAGTATGCACCTATTGTCTGATGATCCTGAAAAAGTTGGCCTATGCTCGGTTTAGCTTAATCAAGTGTTTGAGCATGTTACCGGAAAGCACAAACAAGTGACAGATGAACCTATTCAGTTTCTTCAACAGTGCTTGATCTTTTCCTAGATTTATTCACATATTCACAATATTTGCTTAGTTAAATACTTAAATGTGTACGTTGATTGCTTGAGATGTTCAGCCTAATTACTTTTGTTTTTATTTTTCACTCGTCGAGGAAGAGATAATATTTCTTTTGGTTGCAGATATATTTCCATGACATACCAGATCAAGTTATAGATAAACTGGTATAACTTTCAGCTGAACTGTTAGTTGTTGATCATATCAAATGATGGATGCTGTAGTCTATTGTCTTAAGATCTTTTTTTTTTCCCGATCAGATTGAGGAAGGGATAGTTCTTTATGCAGCTGGAGGCTTGATAATTGAACATCCTCTCGTTTTGCCTTATATTAAGGAAGTGGTAAGTGTAACACCGCCACCTTTCTCTCTAATATCTTCCAACATAAGTAATAGTCGTGATGGTGTATTAACATTTCTTTGAAGAACTTAACTGATTTTTATCTAAGAAAGAATTCCCGGATTGTCCATATTCATCAATCAGCCTCAGTGCAAATACAAATGAATTCTTGCCCTCATTTATGTCAAGGAAGATACTGAACCACTTTAAAGTTTCCAAAAGTGTGTTTGTCCATAATGCATGCTTGAAGTGTCTTACAACATAGAAAAGATATTAAAAGTGTTTTGCGTTAATCGTAGAAGGAACTTTAAATGTACCGTTAAAGCTATACCTTTTTTAGATACTCTTTTCCATAAAAATCTAAGCTTTATAAGATCATGTCACCCTTTTTTTACTTGATTTTTACTAGCACTAAGAGTCATCTTAAAGTATAACAAGTACCATAACCTTAACGAAATGCTTTTGTGACTTGGTTGCCAACCACACTAAGAAACTTTTAGTCCTTAAAGTTCATCTGATGTCAAATATTCTTCATAATATTTATGACATATTTTGTAAAATGATTTTGATCTGGGCAGGTTGGTTCGACTGATAGCGTGATGGGTCTCCCAAAAGCTCTCACTGAAAAGCTTGTAAAGGAGGTTCTCTAATACGACTACGTTCCTACTCCTACCTCATTCCTATTTTTGACATTTCTGAATGAATTCCTGATCTATAATTTTGATGCACGGGATGTCTTGTGCGTACCTATTATCTGCTACTCGGGCTTCTGCAGACTTTTATGCTGTTCTACATTCAAACATCCTCTCAGTTTATGTCTCCTCATTGCAATGACACAACTGGTTATGGCTTATTTAGTTGCGTCTTCCGCGATCATATGGAGGTTTGCACTAGGAACTGTATCATGTATATTGGTTTCACTCACTATTAACTGAGAATTCTCAGCCCTTTCTTTTGACTTGGTTCACTAATGAATCTTTTCTTTTTGTATGAACTTTTTTTCCATTTTGTGACTTTGGAATTCATTTGGATTATCCTATTCCCATAAGAATGTTGTGGAGGTTGCATCACTCTTTAGAAATTCCATCAAGGAATTATTATGCCCCCTATCAAATTTGGCTTATGCCAAACTAAAATAATTTAAATATACGATATTTAATAACATACCCAATGGAATTTTACAAGTAGGGTCTGAAAAGGGTACAATGTACACAAACCTAATCACTACCTCATAGAGATAAGAGACTAGAATATCGTGACTGCTAGCACTGGACTTGCCCTTCAATGGATCTTTGTTAAGGGATTTAGACTCTACTTATTTCAATTATCAGACTCAAATGAGTCATTTGGTGTTTGATGTGAGGTATATGGTTGAATAATCCCACGATAAAATGTAAGATTATTTTATCCCATGTTTGGTTGAAAGTATTAGATATTCATTGAATTATTTATCCCATTGTTTTTGCTTTGGCAGTGGAATAAGTTATCCCATAACTTATCCTAATATATCTTATCTCGAATAATTTATTCCCAACCAAACGACCCCTTGGAGTCTACAATTGTAGTTTATTATCACAACCTCACTATGATATAGATTAATCATTTATAACAATCATATTTTATAACAATCTGTCAATATAATTATTTTTTTTTCTTCTTGAAATTGATTTTTCATATTATATTATATATTATATATCTCAACAACATTTTGATGTAGGGCCTAGAAAATGTGCAGGCAGACAAATAACGTCATTATAGAAAATTTTTTATCATATAGTTTGATAATACAACATCCTTAGTAAGAATGTTGATTTTGATATTCGCGCGATCATGGATATTTTCATGTTACGTTATAAGTTCCATCAACATTTCGCTATAACAACAAGAAAAGATATACTGAATAAATGATGCCATTACATCGAGATTACATTTGGATACGTACTTCTTTCATGTATATATAGTTGCTCAAAGGAAATTAAATCCAATGAAAACCAAATTCAAATACATAAAGATTTTGAAAATAAAAGCAAAAATCAAGTATTATAAAATAGGCTCTTCTTGCTTTGATTGGAGCTTTAGACACTTTAGCCTGTCAAAAATTATAAACAAACACATCATAAAATGTACCATAAGTGAAGTTACCTGATACAACATGTTAAAAGTATATCAACGATTGTTATTTAATTTACCTTTTTTCTTCGTCCTTGAAATCGTAGCCTTTATTGTTTCGACCAGCATTATTATAATTAGGCAAAGGAACATTTCCAGATTCAATATGCTTTATATCTTCCACAAGTTTTTCATAGTGATTTTTCACTTCTTCTTCTGTTTTTCCACCGACTGCATTGGCCAATTTACGCCACCTGTCAGGCGTGTCGGTGTCGTAAATGGCCAATGCATTCTCAAACAACTTGTTTTGATGGTGACTCCATGTCGAATTTGTGGCCATTTTTGCCCAAAAAAAGTGAGTACAAGTTAAAGAAAATGTAGAGAAGGTTTTGGTGTGAAGAAAAAAGTTTAACATGTTTGTTCTATTTATAGAGAAAAATTTATCTAGGAGACAGAATATGGTGGGCCGGTGAGAGGATACTTTTTTTAAAATTTTTTTTTTTGAGTTTGATATATATGTTGTTAATGATTTATAATCCAGAGGAAATTTTGTAAAAGCCAACATGGTTTTCTTTCCAACTAGTAGTAATTAATTAGTTATTAATCCTGGAAATGTGGTAGATTTACTATTTATGTCGTTTGGGTTTTTCAAAATCGAGAAGTTGCATGAAAAGTTTTTTACAACAATATACCTAGTGTACTCTCATAAGTGGGGTCTGGGGAGGATAGAATGTACGCAAACCACTACGTAGAGAGGTTGTTTCCTGGGAACCCTCATCTCAAAACCCATAAGCAGAAAGAACTAGATATGACAACAAGGAAAAGGAAGGGAACACAAAGAGTGACTAGTAATAAATAATACATGACAATATATAAATAATGCTACAACTATCACATATAGGACAAATAACGAGAACACTTGCATGAAAAAATTTTTAAATGTGAATTTTAGCTCAATTCGGTGATTTTTTGGGGCATGTGGTGTAATCATGGGGTAATTTCTGGGGTTTTTAAAAATTTGGGGGAATTTCTGGGGTAATTTTGACTCCTTTTTTGGGGCATGTGGGCTTTTTCCTATGATGGTAATTTCTGGGGTTTTTATTTCCGAGGTTTAGGTAAGTCGGTCATTGCAACTTAGCTAGTGCAGTCAATCATACCTGCTTCTGCAAATGATTATTTGGATTTTGATATAATTCGACTACTCTAGGCCACGGATGAACAAAATCAAATCGAAAATCGAATCAAATCGCAAATCAAGTCAAATCGACAAAAAAAACTGACTAGTGATTCGATTTGACTTGGTTCGGTATTGACGAAAAAAATTCGACTATATTTGGATTGGTTTGATTTTGATTTTAAAAAATCAACTCGAGGCCAAACCAACCCGATATTATATATATATCCTCTTAACATATTATTTTTAATTTGACTTGAAATTTCGGAAAATTATATATGTAATCTCTCTCTTTCTATATATATTATAAATTTATTATATTTATTCGGGTAAAAAAATTGTATTATATGTTAAAAACGAATTATGCATATTATATTTATATATTATATAGATATATCGTGTATTATACTATGTATAAAAATGAATTTACATGCAATTTAATCTTTTTGGCATCCCAACTTCTAGTTTGGTTATTTATTTTGAGACTGCATATACTGGATGATTAATACTTTTTTTGAACACTATTTTACTAATTAATAGTTTCTAAAAAATTAAAAAGCAAGTTAGCATGTAAAAGCAACTTCATTATTCATATTAATCAACTCCTTCTATGGCTAGGAAAAGAGAATTATCTTTCTATACATAATTTTGTAAGAAAAAGTTGGTTACCAAACCATTCAAAAAAACTCAAAAAATCCAAAAAATTCGAGAAACCCGAAAAAATCCAAAAAAATCCAAAATTGAAAAACCCAAATTTTATTAGTTTGGTTTGGTTTGGTCTATATACTAAAAAATTCGAGAGAAATACGAAAAAATTCGAAATTGAAAAAATCCAAATTTTATTGGTTTAGTTTGGTCTATATATTAAAAAATTCGACATAAATAGTTTGATTTGATATTTAAAAAATTTGAACTAACCCGGACCATGTACACTCTTATATCTAGGCTATTGTTTTGTTAATATTGGTTATAGACCAAGAAGGAGTCAAAATTTTGAAATAGGAAAAAGCTGGATTTTTAAGATTTATTTCAAAATATGTGATGATTTAATAAAATGTACTATTTTAAAGGATTTGACCATATAGAAAAGCTTGGGGAATATAAATGGAAATTGTTTTGAAAAATAGATATTATTAACTTAGTGAAAAATAAGGTATATGCATTAATAAAAGGAAAAAAGATACTACATATATACAAGCAAAATCACTTAATTACTTGGGAAAATATTTTGACTTATTACAAGTATATTCATTTTATGCACTTCATTTATATTATATACATGAATTCATATCCAAAAAATATGAAAATAATCTGTGAGGATTTGTATAGACGAAGACGACAATCCTAATTTATTTGGATTTGAGATATAATTATTGTTATATTATATATATGGATTCATGTTTCAAAATGTGAAAATTGTCTACGACGATTTGTATAGACAAAGACGACAATCTTAATTTACTTGAAACTGAGACATAATTACTATTATATTATGTATATGGATTCATATTCCAAAATATAAAAACTGTGTGCGGATTTATATAGCCGAATACGTTAACCCTAATTTACTTGGAAGAGAGACATAATTATTGTTATTAGCTGAAAATATTGATAGATCTAGACAAGGTTTCCTTAATCCAAGAAAAGTTGTACCCTAATCCCATAATTAATGTTTTTCTTTTTTTCACTTATAGCTTATAACATCATTTAAGTTCATGGCATTTCTTAGTTGTAACGTAAAATATAAGTATTCACTTTCCAATGTATTGAAAAGCAAATGGTGAAATTATTTTCCAGCGGCTCAAAAAGTGGTTAATTAGATTCTTTGCTTTTTCATGTTTTCATATTTTTAAATTATTTTGAAGATCTACGATAAATAAAGATGAATTCAGAATTCAAAATTCAAAATTTATATGTTCTTATGATAATCTCAAGCTAATATTATATTTTGTTGTACAATTTAATTCTTGCATAGCTTTTGTATAATCGCGCAAAATATTTATATAAATTACGCAAATTATACAAAATTCAAATTGTAATTACAGTTAGATATTTATCGCGAATCATAATTAATTCAAATAATAGCTATGTGAGCTAATTAATTAGTATATATTTGTTTATCTGCATAATTTTTTTAATATATAATTTGAATAAAAATTACTGAGTTTACGTCAACTTGCAACCCAATAAATATATGAAAGAAGGTTTTCCACTTTACCTTTTTAGGACAAGGCCTGCATTTTTCTCACTTTCTTGTTGCCTGTTTTAAACAAAATTAATTCCATATATAATTAAGTTTTAGCTGGTTAGGTTTCTTTAATTTCATTTTCTTTTACTAAAAATAGCAAAAGAAATTCCGTACAGTAGCTGTACACATTTGTTTAGGTTCAGTTCTAGCAAGTGCTTGGCAATCAGATATATTCACGATTAATTCAGATTCATATACATCGAGTAAGTCTATTAAAAGTACGATAAAATGCAATTTAAATTTGAAATCTTTAGTCAAAGTTGGAGGGATATATGTAACGTAAAGATACATTTGTTTTGATTCAACGGAGCTAGTCCTTGACAATTTGTGTATAGCAAAGATTAATATTCTTTTTGTTTTCCATTTAACCATTCAGTATTCAAAACTTACTTACAGAAATAATTCATATTCACATTAGGTAGAGCCACAAATAAAAGTATTGATCATATTTGTATTGAGTAAAGCTAGTAATGCGCACTCTGACAATTTTTTTCTTTTTTAAATTATGACTCAAATTTGAAGCTTTTAGTTAATCGAAAGAATCTGATCATCCTATCACATTATTCTTAATGTAAGACTTTTGAACACGAATTCAAATTTAGTCGACCATTGGACAGGTTATATCTCCAACTCATATAGTTGGAATGGAATCCTTATCATCCACGTTGGTGTCCAGTAAAATGTTCATATTTGTGGATACGTGTTATGTCCTTCTCACAGTATTGTTCTTTTCCATTTTTTTCTCATTGGCCACCCAAAACATAAAAAATAAAATTTGCAACTTGAAGTAGGGCTCCTTGTTTTATATAAAATGAAATAAAACCATATAGATATTTTTTTTTCAGCTTAATTTAATTGGCTGTCATTTTTAAAAGAAAGAGGTTGTGTCACAAGCAAAATTGCAACATTGACCACATGTCCAATAAGATGTTCAAGTTAATTTCATGTATGGTCATGACTAACTTTCATCCACTAGAGATTTTACTAGTTATAATAGTTAAAGTTCAGTTTCTTTAACGCGATAAAAAATAATAAACGAGATAAAAAATAATAAATAAAGTTCAATAATAACAACAATAACTTACTATAGTCCTTGAGAATAAAGTTCAATAAGGTCATTTCATCCGAGATTGTGAAGATTTCAAAATGAAGGTTCAGAGATTGATCGATACGAAGTGAATTATGATCAGTTTGTCTCCATTTTTTGTGAAACTATTCCTCAAGCAAGGTTGTCAATAAGTCATTGAAGGGTTTGTGTGAATAATGGAATGGTTACCATACATATAAGTTATGGTATATATTTACATCATACCATTATAGCTATAGTTAGGGTTTTGCTGCTATTTTTTCTCTCCTCTCTTAGTCTCTCGCCTGTCTTCTCTCTCTTTCTCTAATCTCTTGCCAGATATACAAATACACATGCATATTAGTTACATATATACAATTATGTGGCAGATATACACATATAATTTGACAAATATACATATACAATTCACATCTCTCCACTCTTTGCCCTCTCTCACTCGACTCTCTCCCCCCTCTCTCGATCTCACTCGCCTCTCTCCTATAATATGTAGCTACAAATCGTAATTTTAGAAAACTATAGCTATTTTTGCCTTATTATGTTCTAGTATTTGCTCTTTTTAAAAAATTTCCTAAAATTAATTTCAACTTTATTACTTGTTAGTATATTACAAAACCTAATTCCGTAAAGATAATGGATTCTTAAGTTCAATTTGGACTTTTGTTTTTTCAAATTTCTTAGGTCACTGTCACAAAATTTTGATGAAGATGCTCATGGTAAATGCTACGAGCATTTCATAAAAATTCAACTTTGCAACTTTCTAGGGGAACATTTTTTTAAAAAGACTTGTATGTCAATCTCTCCCACTTCTTTGTCAAAAATACTCTGACAGCACAGTCGGATTCAAGATTGAAGTTTATCAGTTTATCAGTTTTTATAGCAACTTCAATTATATATATTCGTAATAACTAGGTTTAAAGTTATGATATTCGATGAATTTCTTAAATTATACATATACAAGAATAATATGTATAATTCATAAACGACACTCGAGATTGGTCCTAGTTGTAGGGTCTTAAGTATTCTCCTATGGTCCCTTCTTTCATGCAATTTTTTTGTGCTTCTCTGGTCCAAACTGTGAATCTAGATTCTTCTAACTCAAAAGGCTAACATTGTTCTTGCATGAAAAATAAGAAAATAATATGTTTGATTGGTTTCTGTATACGAAATTATTAGGTGCGTGAAAAAAGTCCTATATTATAAATTGATAAGATAAATAAGCAAATACATAAGGTGTAGATATATCCTTCTAATGTTTTGAAGTATTTTATATAATCTGAATGGCATATATGATTGGTCATATAATTATGTTCATATAGATGCTTTTTATACGAGATTTTTAGTTGATGGGATAAGAGGATTAGTTGAATTCACTCATTTCTTTGATCGACAAGTAATTGATGAGATTACTTTCTCGTTCTCTTTTTCTTTTATGAAATATTATTGTTAGAAACAATAGACTGCGCAGGAAAGGATTCAAGTGGGTGAGCGTCTACCTCCTCTCCCAACTCTGATGAATGGAAAATGACGTCAGATCTACCGGATAAACAAGTCGTACCAGAAAGCAGGTTCTTAATTATATTACGAACATACTATTGAGTGTGCTATATTAATTACTCCCATCTTTTAAAGAACTAACCTAAAATAGCTCTCCATCCAACTACTTTAAATTAAAAATAGCTAGCAAATGTATAATATATACTATATAATTGCGGAATCAATGATAATCTTTGTATTTCAACAACAACAACATACCCAATGAAATCCCACAAGTGGAGTTTGGAAAGGATAAAGAGGCTATTTTCGAAAGACGATAATCTTTGTAAACCAATTTTAAAAAATAAACAGTAAATCTGATTGACTATTATGTTAACATCCCAATATCTTTAGACTGTTCTAGCCCATAAAAGCAAGCATAAAGTGATCATCTTACTACAGATGTGTTGTGCAGAGATGAATATTATTTGTTTTTAGCAAAATTTGAAAGATCACATCCAAGTCTATTTTGGGCCAAAGATATATACTCTATATGATTAGAACTTTAGAAGTAGAGAATTTTCCAGCCTGTAATGGACAATTACATGTAACAGCATATCCATTACTCAAGGAACACGGAGAAGATGATATACTAATAGTAAAGAAGATTCAATAGAATTATCCTTGTCCAATGCACTAAAGCTCTCGCTGTTTGCAAGGTCCGCGGAAGGACCCGAGTACAAGAATCTATTGTACACAATGGTCACATGGAGACAACTTTACTAGTTACTCCAAAACTCCCTTCCTTGTATGAGTTGGATGTTCTTTATTAAAAATTCTTTTTTTGTCCTTTTGGTGGTCTCTTAAATGCCGGGTAAATCTGTCAAAAAAAGTTTTTTGTTCATATGCCTCAAACTCGAGATCTCTTATTAAAGAAAGAGGAAAATCTACATCATGATCCTCCACGATCCTACTAATTTTTTTAAAAAATAGCACGTATCTTCGTTAGTTTATCACCGGAAAAATACAGCAAATGTGGGAAAAGAAACATATCACATCTTATTTTCCCACATTTATCTGATTATCATTCTATTTTCGACCAACCACAACAAAAAATTTAGCATAATCCCACAAGTGGCATCTCGAGAGGGTAGTGGATACGCATACCTTATCACTACATTGAAAAGATATAGGTTGTTTCCGAGAACCCTAGACTTGAAAGACAACATTAGCAACAAATAGGAACAACATCAAGAAAATACAATGGTAGAGGCTAAAGAATCAATGACAGAAATAGAAATCTATATGAAAATACAAGACTAACACTAATAATCCAGGAAAAATCCTCGACCTCCCCACCCTCCTATCAAGGGTCATATCATCAGAATTTTAGACCATTACAGTTGTTTTATATGATGCAAATTCACAATCAGTTAAGTGCATATATGAGACAGCACAAACAAATATGATACATTTAAGTTATTACCACAAAAAACATAAAAGACTTTCCATGTTTGTCCAACTTAAAGGATTGCATGCCAGATGGTTAATATTAACAAAGAACTCAAAATATAAAACATATGGATGCATCTAGGAGTTAGATTGAGCAAAGCTCTTCTTCAAGATGCACTGCCTGTGGCTCCTGGATGACATCATCTCTTCAAATGGAAAGGACGTCAAATTCATGAGGCATAAAATCCTCGCTAGGCCTATAGTACTTATCTGGGGAATACAAGCTCAAATTTGTGACTTGACTAGTATAAAGGCAAGCAAACCTCTCCACCTGTGAATCAATGAAGCGTAACTTCAGTTCTCAACTAAAGATCACACCCACAATATGCAGGGTACTTCCAAGTATTCAATAGTACCTGATGTGCAAAACGAGAATTCTGGTAACCCGTCTTCATCAGTTGTCCCCAGACCTTGTGGAACTGTAATTGTTTGATGACTTCATCAGAAAGGAAAAAGTATACTACTTTTCTTGTTGAAAATCCAAATTGATTTATTAATACTGCACCAAGTTAGTGCAAATAGAACAAGGGAATAAGGTTTACGATATAAATGCATAGACTTTACAAAGTTTAAAGAAAGTATAATTATGTATTAGATATTATTTAAATTTTCCCTTTGGCACTCGTACCTTTTGGTGACATTCTAGTTGTGCCTGCATATGACTGAGCCTGACCTCCTCACTTTGGGACTATAAAATGACACCATTTAAACGCCAGATTAGTTGAACCCCATTACAGAGAAAACGTCATTGTCTATTTACTTCAATGTGATCAAGTACATTTGATCCTCCAGGTGACATATCAATGTAGAGAAATTGAACAGATATAAAATAGTTTCTCTTATTATGTTGAAAACTATCATCCCACTGATACTATCTTGAAATAACCAACCTGCAGCTTGTCAAGCTCCGCATAAATCTTCTCCTTGCTGGCATCATCGGTATCTTTAGACCTGAAGCATATGACGGCTCATGAAATGATTAAAGATGACAAAAGTTATATCTTCAGCCAAATTCAGATGATAGAAAAATCATATTAACATAAATATACGAGTATTCTGGTCAAAATGGTTCTACGAACAATGAAGATCTTCGTTCAAGATGCACGATAAAAGGTTCCTAAATTTTTCCTCTTGAAGGAAACTTGTCAAAAGACTACTCCACACTAATATAAAGTCCCAAAGAGGCTGAAAGTCTGTCTCATAAACAAAGGCTCTCCTTTCTCATTCTCCAACCACATTTCAATCAAATCATTGAATCAAATAAAACTTAATCTTAAATAAGCTGAAATTGGTTGTGTGATTTTCTTTAAAGTTGGTTTTATGAATTCACTGGCAAACTTGATTTTGTTTCTTTATTGAAGGGATTCAACATGAAACAGTTGCACAGATAAAATGCACCACCAAAAATCATGCACATATGAGTTCTACAACACAATGAAATGGAGAGAATCATTACTTGAGAGACCACTTAAGATGATGTATTCCATCTTCAATGTGATCACGCTGAATTCTCAATAATTGAAGTTGCTGCAAACATGTAATAATTGCAATTATTACATTACCATTTACAATTACCGTGTAGCTGAACATAAAGAAGACTTTAAGGATTTAAAGTTAAATGCTATATAAATTCAGATAATTCATTTGCTCCATTTCTTAGCTCACAAGACCATAAAAGAAAGTTTATTTTTGCAGATAACTAGTGTTCGGCATATGGGATAGAAGTTATTTGCTTAGATAGTTAGATGAAAAACACAATTACTTCTCTGTGATATTTCAATTGAAAAATATATCAAACGACCTACAACAATAACATACTCAGTATATCCCCATAAGTGGAGTATGGTGAGGGCGGGGAGTGTATGCAGAAAGCTGTTGTTGCAGTGTCCAACGTTGAGCTACTCAAAAGGTACATAATTTATCTATCACAAAAATATGATGTAATTTTAGAATGTTCATATCTGTAAGCACAAACCAATGATTGCAAGGTATAGGGTTTTGGGCATCAGTTTTTGAAACCCAATGTTAATATGCTATTACATCTTAGGAATAGTGACAAATTTCCTTCTCAATTTTATTTGGACATTTTTCACTGGGTATGTTGTTGTAATTTTATTTGGACATGAAAATGGTCAGTCCAGAATACTGATTTACTAGATAAAGACATCAGTTGTATACTTCCAAGAAGTGCTACATAAAGTTGACAAGCACTTCAATGATCCGACCCTTATTTTACACATCAGATAGACACAAGCACAGCAAATATTTCCATTTGCAAAGCCATATTAATTGTTCTTGTTGATTGTGTTCTCACGTATAGAGAAGTACAAGAAAACCTAATGGAGTGCACAGAATGAGCCGAAGGATGTTCTTATATACCTTGCGAGTATCCCTTAGTTGCCAAAGAAGTTCAACCTCTCTCTCAAGCTCTGGAACAACAAGCATTGTTCTCCAACCTGCTCAAGCATCACAAGATCCTTAGTCCAGAATTTAGACTCTTTAAAAAGAAGCAAAGGAAAACAAATAAAACAGTTATGCAAGATCTGCTACGGGTTCAATATGATTATAGCCAAGATCATGGAAAAATGGAGAGAATTAGAGGACATTAATTTTCTTTCCATCCATGTAAATAGTATTTCTTGAAAATCTCAGAATATTCCTTTAACTTCATTATTAGTTCTTAAATATAACAGCTAGTCTACAGCTTTCGTGATTTAGTTGAACATGGTAAAAAATAATGTAAATGTCTATCTATTATTAATTTTTTTAGATCTGAAGCATATAGGTATCACTTATCATAATTGTTCTTATATGGCTCTAACACACTAGAGGTCAGGTGCTTATACCTAATATGATGAACTAGAAGAAGTGTGCAGCAGCAGTCTTTAGAATTCACTACCAATATATGAAGTTTTAAATAAGCAACAAAGAAAAAAGAAAGGAGGAGCACATGGAGTGGCAAATGCATACCCAAAACCTTTTTGCTGCGTAAGATATCACCGTAAATATGATCTCCGACATAAAGAACCTAATTGAAGAGAACAATGTGTTACATCCAAATAAGTAAATAAAAATGCAAATTAAACAATATGGTTAATCGCCCAATTAGAACCATGAACCAAGCTCAAGATAACACCAAGTAAATCCACTATTCCTTCCCTCCGCAACTTCATAAAGTAAAATTAGACTGCTGGCTGTCAAGATATATGCTGTCTCTTTCAGCCAGACTGAGTACTTAAAGATATAAATTTGTGATAACACATAGTAAAACACATTAACCAAAAGTAATGCTGAAAACAATATAAAGTAGTAATAAAGAGAAAACTATTAAATTGTTGTCAACACAATACCTGTGAGCTTGACTCAATTGAAAATAATTTATGCAAATGGCCAACATTTCCCCCCTGAAGAGAAATTAGGAAAATATTCAGTCATTTTAAACAAACAATTAAATTCAATTTACAATGCGCATGGATTATATTGGCATACAAACCTGGAAAATTCTGCAGCCTTCCTTCAAGCTCTTTAAAGGCAATCTCAAAGAAGTGCTCCCCACCTAATGTATTGGACAAAGCCAAGAACATACATAAAAAGGAGGAAAGGCAGTGGCCAAAAGAAAACTAAGTTTCTGCACTGACCTGTGTCATAGGAGTCCCATTATCAGTGTTAATGAGCATGCCACTTTCAGGTTCAACCTCAAAGAGGTTTGCACGAATTTCATCATGAAAAAAACCTGGTTTTGCACTGTATAAAAATCAAGTACTTGTTTTTCAGCAAGGTGATCATAACTCTAGAAACAATAGCTGGAAATATAAATAGAGTGCAATTTCCCGAATATGGGCTGCATTTGGTTGGGACCAAAAGAAGCATATGTCCATATTTTCAAAAGTTTCAAGGGAAGAAAATGACCTGCCAGTGATAACGACATCAAAGTACCGAAGCCAATCAAAAGTGGAACTGCATCCATCAGAGGATTTAGACCCACAAAGGAAGTTCATAACAATGTTTGTATAGTCCCACAAACTGCAGACATGTAATTAAGATCCTTATAAAATGCAAAGAATGTATAAACATCAGCAAGAGAGAACAATGAGATTGAAGAACCTCTAACCCTGCCCCCAAACAGACACACACACACACACACACACAAAAAGGAAAAAAAAAACCTATACAAAGAAAAAACTGACAGGAGCAAGACTTCTGTGAGTGCATCATCACCTGTTTGTTACCAGAAAGGTAGCACGTCCAGATTCTCTAAGCATTTTGAGCATCGGAACGATTGCGGTATCCTCATTGATATATCTAATGTAGGCAGAGGCAGATGGAAAGATTATCAAATAAGTCAAAGAAACAGTGAGTTATGAGAATATACAAGACAATGAGAATAACAAGCCCATAGATTTTGCATATTTCGAATGAAAAAACATAGAAGATGTTCTCAATCATTCAACACTTCCACCCCTTCTCATATCTGAAGAATCCTTTTCCTTTTTTCATCCTAGAAGACTATCAAACAGGTTACATGCAACCGAAGACCAGACTGGGATTACCGTATCACATCAGTGCAAAACAAACATAACATGTCCATATGCAACAACTAAAATAGAAAATGTTTAACTTTGAGGCCAACACCCCAGGGTGAAGCATGTCTTGTTTTCTAAGTCTTAACATTCCTTGGCATATGAACCATGCACAGAGTTACTAATTACTGCTCAATATGGTACATTCTCTAAAAAAGCAAAAAAACAGTTGTCCATGCCTTTTTGGATCTTTTGCAACCATCTGCTTCAATGTCCCATCACGGTGGCACAAATCTACTGCTGCTCTAACATCCTTGTACATGAGAGAGTAGCTGCAATAAGTGTTAGCAGATAAGCATATCATGAAGCCTATACATGGACAGAATCAGAATGCTGTTATCAAAGCAGCAAAGAGTGAAAGCAGGATTATTAATAAATGTAACCTAGAGGCTAACCATCTCCATAGCCCCCTCCCATGGCAGTAAGACACATCAGATGTTTCTATAGAACTCCATACTAAGATTGGACTCAAAAGGCAACAGCATTAGCATCAAAACAACAGAATCATCCTAGAACATACCCTCACAGACCTAGCACAGTGTCTGACATTCATACTTTGCAAGACTTCCGAAAAAAGAAAAAAATTGTAAGCCATCACATGCATCCACATACCCACCATAAATTGGCAGCAACTTCCTGTTCAATCAAATTAGCCCAAGAATCCTTGCGAAAAAAGCAAATCACTGCATAGTCAAGCTTGACACATGCATATCAAATTGCCAAGGTACATGAGCTAGACAAATTTAGATTTTAAATATTTTCACACTTCTGAGAATATATATAGTGAGATAGCTAACAAAAGATGACAAGACCACTGAAAATTGAGCTAGTTGAAAAATAGAACTTTACTATAAAACAAGCTGAACTAGAATATATCACTTATTGAAGATACATCTATGAGACGTCCTTATTGATGAGACCTAATAGTTCCATAAATTTACTACAAGAGCGAGCTACAGAAACTGAATAGCTAGCATTAGAAGTGAACTGAAACTAGATTTGACCACCAGCTTCTTTTGTTTCGAGAATATCTCGTGATAGATAGCTAGTTATATTTGTGAATAACTTCTCTTAATTTGTGCTTACACCTCTAGCTAATAGAAAAGAAAAATAAATGACAAGACAATGGTAAAATAATTGTATGCCAAGTTGGATAAAAGAAGACATTGGCAGAAATGCTGATTGACATTACTGTCCATAAAGCTGAACAAATTTACTGGCAACTCTCTTACTCTGCATCTTGGGGAACTTTTCCAGGATTTTTGTCCCTGAAGTCCACCAACTGAGCGAATAAGTAGGCTTCAGCAAGAGAGAAAAGGGTATCAATAAGTGCATAGTCAGGTTCATCAAATGAATCCCGAAGCAAGGTATTGCCATAAGTAGCGACTTTATCTTCCTTGGAAAGTTCCCTAAATCCATGATAAGCTACTTTCACATATTTGTGTCGATCCATCTGTTACATGAGCAAGAAGAAAAAGGAAGAATAGTTAAATACGAAAGAAAGGAAACTAAAATCATAAGCGATGATGAAGTGAAATTAATGAATAATACAGGAAGACTTTACAATGGGAGGGCAAAGTCGTGACACACCTTTAATATATTCCCCCTCTTTTTATCAAGAACTAAACCTCTGACCATATAGCTCCAGTCAAATGACCATTTCAACAGCTACACAACACACAACATGGTGAAAAATCTTGCAGTTATCACGTCATACGTCAGTACTAATAAAAAAGTAAAACTCAGATCAATAGTCAAATTATCTGCCAGCATATAAAATAAATGAGCCGTAAAGTTTTTTTTTACGGCAATCACCAGCTCTTGACAATGTATCCCAAAACAACGAACTGCTTTTACACCAAAGACAGAATGAAGTCAAACATTCAATTTCTAAATCATGAAACAGAAACCTTTTCAACTCAACATTATGCATAATACATGCTATTATACCAATACCACACTAGGTCATTGAAAGTCACAATTAATGCTAATACACATACAAACTGCATTTAGCGTAATATCCATAACCTAAGATGAATAATCTTATTGTGCAACTGCCAAATGAATAAATGCACATTGAAACAACTAACTAATAGTACCTCGGAAGGATATCCTAAATCATAAACAAGCTTTCTGACAGTGCCTTCATATGCAAGAGATTCAAAAGTCTCAGGTTTGTACTGCGCCAGGGTGTAGTCCATGTCAAATCCAACAGCAACTATACTTTTCATGTTTAAGGACCTGTTACAGAATATATGCTTTCCTATTGCAATGTCACACCCTCCTTCGGGAGATGACCATATGCACGAACGCTGACCACCAATGGCACCGTTTTCCTTCTCAATCAGCGCCGCTCTGGTATCTACGCCAGTGCCATCCATTGTACAACTTGTATGTAACTGATCTCTCCCTGAACAGTAATAACGAAAATTAGCTAGTAGACGATAGTATATGAACATGTCAAATTCCACAACTAATCTGAAAATTGCAGCATGCACAGAACTTCCTGTTCAATGCTTGAGGGATAGGAAAAGCATCACAAACTCGCAGAAAAAAAAACAAACAAGAAAAGAGTTTTTGACCAATCCAATGTGGTTCCTATAAGACAAGGCCAAAATCTATCCTTAGAGATGAGAGTTATAGAGTAGGCACGTATGAAGAGTTCATATCATCTCCGGCCTTCGATTACAATCACTCAGTTAAAGGTCATTCTTCATAAAAATTTATTATGGTACTCATCAACTGCTAGCTCACGTCAGTTTTTATCCTATATTAGATATCATAACATTATAGTAATCATTGCTTAAAAACTGTACACATAAGAAATTTTCTTTGTAAGTAAAGTTTGAAAAGAGAAACTTGTTGATTTAAATGCAGACTACGAAAAATATTTACTCCACAAATTTATTATTCACATTAAAAGAGACAAGATCATTCACCATCAAAAGGAATTAACTTTGACTTCAGCCACATCTAACATAATTATTTGAAATTCCAAATGTCAATTTCAACCCACACAATATCCAGTAACAAACACCAAATCCATTGGCACAAACCTTCTCAACTTCCTTTGGGCAGAGGAAATAGTGCTATAGATAGTAATTTATGTACCGTAGGAAAATAGAAGGACCATGGGTATACTTTTGAACGAAGTGACTCTTCCTAGGACCAAAATCTTAGTATCTTACCTTTAACCCCACTTGTAAACCAATTCAAAGCACCAGGTTTATGTCTCAACGTGTAAGCCTATACTCCAAGATATGCTCCAATGAATACCTATATTTCACCAAAGTGAATTTTACTTATTACAATTGAACTTCTGTTGTAAATATGAGCCAAGCTCAAATAACCTATTAAGTGGAATTGTCTCTTCTGGATCAACTATTCAAGAAGCATAGCCTCATAACAGTGCTCATAAACAGCAACAACTACAACAAGAAAGTGAGAGTGATAGATCATAGACTTAGCCACTTCGAGAGGACAGCAAAGTAACACCAAATATGTGACTATTCAAGAAGCATAGCCTCATAACAGTGCTCCAAAGCAGCAACAACTAAAACAAGAAAGTGAGAATGATAGATCATAGACTTAGCCACTTCGAAAGGACATCAAAGTAACACCCAATATGTGGGGGAGAAAAAAGCCTTCAACTGGACCTAATAACTTTCCAAATACCAGAACCAGAATAGTTCAAGCTCAAATAAATAGCAAACCAGAATTCTCAACACTTTGGAGGTTCCAGCCTTAAAGAAACAGAAGTCAATTCCCATGAAAATTCTACAACTCTAAATCCAGTTTGAAATTATATTTCTTAACGTCACCAAGTGAAGTCATCATATAGAACCCACCTCAACAAAAAGACATGAAAGGGACCGGACAACACCGCTAAGATATAACAGTACATACAATGAACAGTTAAAAAAAACTTCACAAACGGAGTTAAGCAAGGGAAATAAGTGACTAACCTATACGACGAACTAATTTCCCTTTGTTGGGAAAATGAGGGTAACTGAGAATCCCCAAATGGAAATGAAAGCTTCTGGTAAATGATGAAACCAGATAGTTAGGAGGAGAGAAGACAGAAAGGCAAAGTGAAACTGAACGCTTTGGAATTCGCATCTTCGACTTAAATAGCCATTTTGGGGATTTCAAATTGGAATCAAATGCGGCCGCGTGGAGCAAAAATTTATAAGTGTGCCAACTCGTTACTGATGATGAAGATTCTGTTATTATGCTTATCGGATTATTACAACAATTTCCTCCCTTCATACATTAAATTAAACAAAAACCAAGTGGATACTTCTCATTCTATTCTTCCTTCTACTGTATACGACTTTTCCCGGTATTTCTGAATTCAATTCCATTTCCCATTTCTACACGGAATCGGATTCCCACAGTATTTGTAACCTTGAAGGAAATGACGTGGCTTTGACGCGACGGCGGGTTGCCACGTGTCTAGGGTTTAGCTACCGGGGAGTTCACCGGAAAATCGGAGCTTGATTGAAAGGAAAAAAATGGCGGAAGAGAAATTTAGCTGAAAAGGGAAGAGATGTAGACTGGTGAAAGTTTCACTGCCATTGCAATTTTTGAGGCGACCGTTTTTTTTTTCTCATTATATATAGTCTCAGAAATTTACAGCGGTAATATTCAGTAAGAATATTCCACCACTGTATATTGATATTGATTGGAGGGGTTAAAAAATTAGGGAAATTTATGGAAGTACATGTTTCACTATTTCAAATATTCTCTATTAACTCGTGTATTCGCATAAATGACTTATGAATCAATATGAGTGTCAATGTATCCGCACAAATAACTTATGAATCATGTGTGAGTATCAGTGTATCCGTAAATCATGACTTATGAATCTGCATAATGGGCACTTATGAATCATATATGTGTCAGTGTGTCTGCAAATCATGACTTATGAATTACGTATGTGCCAGTGTATCCGCATAATGATCATATTAAGGGATTTTAGTAAATATGCAAATGGTTGGGACACATTGGAGTTTCTTTATTTTACTATGGGATTTATGTAACTTATACAAAAAATTAAGTATTATATTTTTCACTTGAAAAAAGAAAATTAATTAAAGAAGTCAGATTAATTCAAATTTACACCGTACATGCATGTTCAGGGAATATCAAGAAATACAAAATTTAAAGTTGAGATCTCTTGTTAAGAAAGGAATAACCTCATTATATTCTTTGTTCCACATGTTGAAGTGATAAAAGATATTATTTCAATTGAAATATTATTTAAACAAAATTGAATAAACAACACATGCATATATGTAATAATATAATATATATTCGCTCTCTGTCATTTTATGTGACACTTTTTTTTTGTCCCTCGCAAAACGAATGTCATCTTATTCTAATTGAAAACAATTTAGCTTTAAAATTCTCCTTTTACTCTTAATGAAATGAATCTCAACTACACAAATTTTTCAAAATAATTTTACACCACAAATTTTAAATTTTTTTTTCTTAAAACGTTGTGATAAATCAAAAGGAGTTATATAAAATAAAACGAAGGGAGTACAAGTGGAGGACATCTAAATCAAATATCTGGTGTCAAAAGAAAAACTCATTAGAGGGGGGAGGAAATGGAGACAAATCAACTGAGTATGAAAAAAAAAATTGAATGTACAAGAACTGAGATATGTCTATTAGTCATTTTTTGGTAAAGGAAGTATTATAGTAAGAAAATATTGAATATTATTAAAGAGAAGGAAACAAATCTTAAACTAGCACGTCTTTTAAATTATACGGTTGTTATTTATTTTTTTAAATTATGATGTGGATACTCGTCGATGCGATGGCAAAAAGAATTGAATATTGCTAATGATATGTTGAAGCCCAAAATAATCATATTTTATAATACAATATTAAAGATTATTTCTATCAAGTTCATACGTTAAAGATCAGATGAAAAATATTATTTTAATTATTTTTTTCGAAGAATATTATTATATTATTATTATTGGAAAGTTTCTTATCAAGAAAGTACTTTTATGCATCTTAGCATAAAAGAAGAAGATTTAAGTTGATCATCATTATCTTTTTAAGTGTTTATTTTTCTTAATTACAATACTTTTTACATCGTGGAAAAATTAATCACCTTTCAAAAGCATTAAAGCTAGACCATTCATTCCTTATTTGACAAATAATTAACAACACAAGTCATTGTCTAATTAAAAACAAAAAATAGAATCTTTAAAAAAATAATACGCCATGCAGCTGGAATTAATAGACTAATAATCTTTAAAGTACTATTTAGGAATTAGACGTTGCTTCAGAAAAAAGAAAGATTCGTGCACTAAGAATTACTTAATATATTTTCAAATTTTATGTGATACGATTATTATTTGGTGAATAGTGAGTCAAATAAAAAAATGCAATCTTTTCCAATGTTTTTAAAATATTTTAAATTATTAATTATTATAATTTATGTAATAATTTCAAATATTTAATTTTGATTTTTTAAAAATGAATATTTGATGTTCATATACATGAATTTATTGGTTTATTTATATCATATTTTTTTAAAGTACTTTCTTTTTTTATACAAATATAATCATTGAATGATTATTAAAATAGTTATTTAATTTTGTTTGTCTAATTTAAAAAGGAAGACTCAATTTATAATCTTGTGTTTATTTTATGATTTCTATCCTATGTGTTTACTGTTTACATGACTTAAAATAATTGATTGATACAATAAAAGCACAGTTGAAGCAATTGAAAAATAATTTATTAGAAGTAATATTGTAAAATCATAGTTGAACGGACTGAAGAAATATAATAAAAAATAGGTACATTGATACGTAACTTTTTTTTAAAAATTAAATTAAAAAGCTCAATAAAATATTTTTTATCTGCCTCATATAATAATAAAGAAAAAAAAGCAGGCAGAACGACAAAATGGTCCTCAATGCTTCTAGCTTAATATGTCGTGACATATAATTATTCTATCCTTTGCTTAATCACCTCTACTTCCTTTTCTTCACTTCATATGTAAAAAAAAAAAAATCCCTTTCTTAAAACTAATGACTTATTAAGTTTGTTACTCTTCTAACACCTTATATATATGTAATATGAAACAACTTAAATAATATAAAATCAAAGCGTGCAAATCGCAAAAAGGAAATGGTACCGTACCTTAATTCTCTCTTCTTATTTTTTTTTTCATGTTATAAATACTATATCGATATAATATTTGATTTTTTTTAATGCATGAATTAGGGAAATAATGTGAGTTATGATGCTGTGGATCCAATGTTGGTGGATGCATGGGGAGGAAGTGGTGGACAAGAATGGAATTACAAGTTTAACGGTCCAATTAAAGAGATAGTGATAAATCATGCGGATATTATAGACTCCATCATGTTTACAACTATTAATGAAGGAGGAGGTACAATAGACTCACCAAGATTTGGTGGCAATGGAGGTAGAAGAGACAAGGTACATATTTATTCTCGAAATTTTCACACAAATAATCAAACAGATTTACTGTTTAATTATTTTTTTCTGTCAAAATATAGAGTTAATATCTCCATGATTACTCAATTATGAATTCTATTTCTAGAAAGTCATTTAACTTTGATTTTTAACTCAAAAGTTAAATAACTATCAGTATTTTACTCGCTACATCACTCGACCTATTAAATTTATGTTTATTTCTAACCAATATTTTAAAACATTAAGAATATATTCATTTAAACCATTTATTGGCCTATCTACTTAGAGAATAATCCATAATTAAGTGACTTTGAAATTAAGAATCAAATTAAAGTTGAGTGACTTTTACAAAAAAAAAAAACCAATAGTTAAGCGGCCGCATGAGACATTATATAGATTATATAGGTGTATACACATATTATACATCCATCGACTAATTTTTTGGTTCAATAAGTTAAGTGATCGACTATTTAGGTTATTAATTCTCATGATAGGAACATTCTTTTCAATATTTTTTGTGTCATCATTGCAATTAACTCGGTTATAGTAAGTTATTTCAATCTTTGTTATTTTCTACATTTTTTGAAATTTCTTTATTGAAATTCCTAACTCTGCTACTATTTTAACCAATGTGTGTGAGTTTTTGTTAATGGTTATGGTAGGCTATTATGGCGGCTCCATTTGAACATTTGAGAGGAATCAAGGGGACATATGGAAATTACATTGGCAAATTTGTTGTAAATTCCGAACTCCATTTTCACTTGTGATAAAAGAAGGTGGAGCCATTGTTGGATTTCATGGTCGTGCTGGCTCGTATCTCGATGCTATTGGTGTTTATTTGCAAAAATTTACTACTCGACCAAAAGAAGAAGATAAAAAAAAACTTGAGACAAATGAACCAATGGTTCAAGAAATTGAAATCCATGATGTACATATACAACTACTAATTTTCTTCTCTCTTGATATGTGTTTTTTTCTTTTTTTAACGTGGAACTAGATCTGCTAAATCTTGATTCAATTTTACGAGGAAGCACTAGTCCGACCAATTGAACCTTCTTGAGTTATTTCTTTTTAAGAACGGGTATAATTTGTGTCGTAAAAATTTAGATATGGTAGGGATTAGGGACAATGAATATAATATACTAATATTCTAAAGATTATTTGTGAGAAAAATGATAGTAACATGATGGGGTTAGCTTTTTATATACTCCCAATTAAAAACTTGTGGGTGGAGTTGGGGGGTCGGGAGGAGGAATTGTCTATTCCAAGAAGAATAATCTCTAGAAAGAAGGCATCCTTTTATACTATATTTATTCATCATGTCTTGATAGTACGTTCTGGCTGATTTCATCCTTTGTTTTCATTCAATTGTGACTTTTTTTATGGAATAATTTTTTTGATAGATTAAAATTTACATAAAATCAATATATGCATGACATGTATATGCACATAAACCTCTTTCAATACTTAATATATATATTCTCTTGCATGTTAATTATTNATTCATCATGTCTTGATAGTACGTTCTGGCTGATTTCATCCTTTGTTTTCAGTCAATTATGACTTTTTTTATGGAATAATTTTTTTGATGGATTAAAATTTACATAAAATCAGTGTATGCATGACATGTATATGCACATAAACCTCTTTCAGTACTTAATATATATATATATTCTCTTGCATGTTAATTATTACATCATTTAATAATATAATTTGACATAAATATCTAGTATGAGTAGGTTTTTATCGTTTATTGATAGACTTATAAACTTCTAATTTTCAAGAATTGTAATTTTTGTATGAAAAATATATTTTGACTTTACATATTGCAAACAGAAAATAGATGTGATGAAGACTATCGTGCCAAGAAGTGCTGGACCTTGGGGTGGATGTAGTGGAAAAAGTTGGGATGATGGAATATTTTGTACTATAAAACAAGTGCAAGTTCATATGGACTTACATATCTCAGCTATATCAGGAATTCAAATTGAGTATGAAAAAAAATTAGACAAAACATCATTTTGGTCACAACTTCATGGTGGTCTTGGAGGTGGGTATGACACAATTCAAAAGGTATGAATTAATAATTGTGTTATATTTCTTTGGTTTCTTCGTGCTTTTGTTGTTAGCAGATCGTTTTATATTTTTTCTTTCATTAATGAGGGCACTATAATGTGGATTTGTTGAATTTTGGATGTACAAAATTGTACATGAAAATTTTACCTCATACTATATATCTTTATTCAATTCTTTAGAATTCATTAGATCATTTTCCGCATTTGAGAATCCCCCCTCCCTTCTCATCTCTACCCCGAAGGGCAACTCAGACCAACTTAGTCACATTTTACATTGTCCAACCGAACATTGTCAGTCCTTTTTCAACGTATTTCTTTAGACAAATACTCCATTTCCTCTCTCTTTTCGGATAATAAATCCTTGTTAGAACCTGGAGTGTGATTAAAATATTTGAATTGAAATGAAGATACTAATGTAAGTTCGTCCCTAGTTCTTTGGAGTGAGACTAAACTCAATAATGTTTGAATTGAAATGGAGATACTAATGTAAGTTCGCCCCTAGTTCTTTGAGAAAAAGAAGTCCAAATACCCTTCAACTTTTGACATATAATTGATTGATTTTTATTATTATTATGAAGGGAAAAATATTAATTAGTTTTTCCATTTTTGATGGATTTGATATGCAGATAAATATTGACGGTGATAATGAATTCTTGATTGGAATTGAAGGATATTATAGTCCAGTGAACTCCAATGGGGGCCTAGACACAATAAGACAAATAACATTTTATACAAATAAGGGAAAATATGGACCTTATGGAACTGAAATTGGAACTTATTTTAGCTCTTCAGCAGCTAGAGGAAAAATTGTTGGCTTTCATGGAAAAAGGTGGTGTTTACTTGAATGCAGTTGGTGTCCATATGGAATATTTCTAATTTATCGTCATGGAGAATCGGAGATCAATCTTCAACTATGTGAGAAAATAAGAAGAATAAAGATTATCATACAATTTATAATTATAATTGTAATTTTTTCGAACTTGTACTTGCTCGAGTGGCTTATTTGATTCATCTATAATTCAGTTATTACTTACGTTCCATATATTGATTGAGAGAACGACTATAGTCCTAGTGTAAATTGAACATTTGATATTGATGACAACCAAAATGTAAAACAGAGATGCTCATTATACATGTCATATATATAAAAAAAAATTGAAAGTACAATTAG